>CM053788.1:323124553-323417053 GCA_028749045.1 Cupressus sempervirens
AGTATCTATTACATCTTTCCCATGTTGTATTGGACTTTTATAGTGACAAATCTTGAGAATTTATAAATTTCCCAAATACCATAGGAGCATACTGACATATACCATCCTTGCAAAGTGTCTTATCTGCCAAGCAAGAGTTGTCGTTCCAAAAGTCTTTTTGATTAGCCCTTTTGTGTGTCATATCTATTTTATCTTTTCCCATGATATTTTCTCTGAGTCTAAAGCTATTTGATATTATATATTTTCCTTTCTTAGGGTGGCAACTCATATAAGTTTTTGAAGCTAGTGCTTATTTACAAGTGATTTTACAAATGGTAAACAAGAGAAAAAATACACAAGCCTATACAAGAGCTAATCTAGAAGTACCATTATATACTAACCTATCCCAAGCAGGTAGGAGAAATCAAAACAAAAAGAAAGTAGAATCAAATCCTACTTGGAAACCTAGGGGTAATGTGTTAGTAAATTATCAATACCAACCTATGGTAGAAAGAGAATCTTCTTCATTAAATTTTGAATAAGAAACCACCAGACTCTTAGGAGGAATGTTTAATACCCTACTACAAGAAGAAAGAGTGTCTCATGATAAGAATGTGTCCTCAGTGGGGGATATGATCTATAGACTAGATGTGATAAAAGAAATGAATCACAAATTGAGATATAGGAATGCTATGGACAATGCCTTCAATCCTAGGAAAGTTCCATATGTAGAAGCAAACCTCATAGATCTTGATGATTTAGTTAATTTAAAGGTAACTGCTACAGACCCTAAAGAAGTGTATTTAGAGATTGAAGTCCTTAAGAAGTGGGTTGTAGGAGAAGATGCCAAGCACATTCATTTGGAGAAAGAAAGTGAGAAAGCCATTATTAATGCTCTAATTGAGAGAGATAACTTTCTTAGAAGGATGGCTTCTTTGAAAGAGTAGAACAAGAAATTGGAAGAAAGAACTTATGTTTTTCATATTAATGTCTTTGGAGATATGGAAAATTTGAGGTCCAAGGTTCAGGAACAAGAAAAACTCCTAAATTAGAGATAAGGACCTACCATATCTCAAGTCCAACCCTACAAGCCTGCCTAGCCAGAGCTCTTAGACTTGACTATAAAACCCATTGATAAAGGAAATTCAAAGGTTGTAGGAATTCAAATAAATGAACCTCAAGTTGTCTCTAAAAAGTTTGTAAATCTCCCTGTGTCACAAACTTGATTTAGAATTAGAAAAGGCTAAGAAGAGAGAGGATTTGGCCAAGGAACTTGAGAAAGTTAAAAATGAAGCATAGGCAACATAGACTAGAAAGAAAATATAGTTCATTAAGTCCAATTCTACCTTAGCTTCATGGCCTAATATGTCCACTCAAGAAACAACCTCTATCCCTACTTGTGGACCAATAGTTCCAAGCCAAAATATGTCTCACTTAGTCCCTACATCATCCTCCACCATTAGTACTTAGATCCCTATTGTTCCAAAAATACAATAGCTTCAAAGTATTGTCCAAAACCAAGAAAATGTGGCATTACATCAAATGTTGTTGGTTTTTAGAAGAAACCTATATACATGGAGAAATATAGATAGATGCCATTTATAGGTATCCTTGGGTTCCCACATCCTATATAATTTGACCTTGGAAATAAGGTTGTGAAGTTTTTAGGAAATAATATTGTTATTGTTAAAAATTACTTAAGGATATTTGTAGAGATGCTCAATGATTATGAAGATGTGGTTATGAAGTTGTTTGTTTCATTCATTAACTGAAGATGCAAGGGATTGGTTTAGGAGGTTACCAATAATAGTATTAGTTTATGAGGTGACTTGGAGAAGTTTCTTAAGGAAAAATATGGAGATAACACTAATGTCAATTTTGTGTTAACTCAATTCAATAATATTAAAAAGAATCAGAATGAATCCACTTTTTGATTTCAATGTTAGATTTTAGAAGGGGATGTATAATTTGTTCCAAGTGACAAGAATCAATGAAGATGTATTCCTTACTACTTATTTCAATGCTTTTGATAGCAAGATGGCATACACTTTAAGGGACAAGGACCCTAAAACCTTAAGAGATGCTTACAAGATGGCAATTAATATTGAAAACATTAGAAAGGCCTTTGGTAAGCTAGGAAGAAGAGATGACCCCAAATTGTTCAACCCTAGGAACAATAAAAAAAAGAGTGATGAACCTATTTCAAGTAAGAATCCCAAGGAGGACACAATGGGTTAGGTGTTAACTCTTTTGAAAAAGATGAATCCACTAGCTTTCAATGCAAATAAGTCTAATGCTAGTGAGAAAATTCCAATAAATAATAATCATTTCAATAGGAAATTGAGAATGCAAAACTACCCATACACTACTCAGTGGAAAGATAGAAAGCCTATCCCCAACCCAACCCAAAATACCAAGGATAAAGGTATCCCTAACCCTCTAGAAAGAAATTCTATCAATATGTTAGATGATGTACCATAGTGCATCATATGCCAATCACCTTGTTCCTTAGATTATTATGCAGTAGCCCAATCATTTGCTACAAGTCAACATGTACAAAATGAGGAGGGAGAAGAAGAAGAGGATCATGATGATATAAGTTGTAACATGGTGAAATTATATGATGATTATGATTTAGAAGAGTAGAAATGTGATGTTGTTGATCAAAGAAATGTTTACTAATTACATCATCAACAAGTATTCTCAGACAATGAAGATTGTTATGAAGATAAGATATGTACTACATCTTTAGATGTTGGTCATATAAACTTGTGAAAACATTCTTAAGAAGAGATTGATAGAATTACAATAGAGATGGAGTCTCAAGTACATAGTAACTATAATCTAAGAAATAGGACTATCAACAATGATAATAGTAAGCTATCTGATATCTTTATTAAAGATATTACTCACAAGATGAAGGATGATAGTACAATGACAACAAAGGTTAAAGACAGTAAGAACAAGAAATGGGAGCCCAAGAAGAAAATGCAATTTGAGATAGTTGACAATTAAGGTTAATGTACAAGAGAAGAAATTAGAATCTGATGTCACCAAGCAAGTGGAAGTGCCTATTGTTCAAACAATCTCAGCCCTAGGTATTTTTGTGAAACCTACTATCTATGATCCAATTGATATGATATCTATGCTATCTCAAATACCTATAAAAGTTCCTTTGTCTGAATTGTTTATAACAGAGGAGCATAAGAGTAAGGATTTATCTTGGTTGGGTGGGATAGGTAATAACAATATTGTTGAGAAAAAAACCATTCAACAAACCCCTGTTGTAATAGAAGATATAGGAATTATGTCTCAAATTCCTCAAATATTTTTAGATAACTCATCTGTAGCCTATTTGTAGGATATTGATCCTTTTTCCCTTAGTCTAGTTATAAGAGGTAGAACTCTAAAAAATTTCATGATAGCTTCAGGGGCATCCAATACCATAATGCCTTTCAAAGTCATGGAAGCCCTGGGTTAGAGTTAGACATATAAAAAGGTAGGTAGGGCTATGGATGCAAGGGAAGTGCATGTCATAGGTATTATTAATGCCTTACCTATCAAACTAGCTACTTATCCTAGTGTAGAGCTAACCATGTCAGTTCTTGTAGTTGATATTCCTCCTTACTATGAAATTCTACTTTCCAAAAAATGGAGTGCTACAATGGGAGGTAGCCTAAAATGTGACTTGTCCAATGCCACTTTTCATATAGGTGACAAGGTTGTCAAGGTTGATAGGGAACCAAGGGTTAATTATATTTTTAGGGATAGTATTGAAAAGGATGCTACATGTTTCTTAGACACATATGTCAATGCATTTAGGGATGAATCTATTATTCAAGAAGTTGAGAAGCTTGCACTAGTAATTGCACAAGAAGTATCATGTTGCACATATTCACATATTTTATGGACTATGTACTTTGATGGGGAAAGTTCTACGAAAGGTTTAGGAGCTAGGGTAGTGTTCGTATCTCCAAAAAAGAATACATTTAGATACTCATTTACCCTAAATTTTTCATGTTCCAATAATATAGTTGAGTATGAAGCACTCTTATGAGGATTAAGGGTTGCAACTAGCCATGGAATAAAAAGGTTGCATGTTATTGGTGACTCTAAGTTAGTTATGTTTCAAGTAAGAGAGACATATGCATCTAAGAACAAAAGGTTGAAGTAGTTCATGAATGTTGTTTGGGACCGAACTGAATTGTTTGATGCTTTTGGCATCTCTTGGATTGAAAGAAGTAATAATAAGATGGCAAATCTATTAGCCAATGTATCCATTAAGCCCCAAGATATATCTTTTGCTGGTGTCTCACAGATTGAAGTACAAAATAAGAAATCAATTCCTGATAACATAGAAAACTGGCAAGTTTTTGATGATGATAGATATATTTTGAATTTTTTTCAAGTGAAGACAAGTATCAAGGTTAGGAACTTGACTACAATGCTTTAATTGAGAAAATAGATAGAAAGGAAACAATCTTTGGCTAGGAGATTTTGCAGTTGAAAAAAAACAAAGTACCCAAAGGATTGGTAGTATTAGAAAGTATGTTTGACAACCATGATAGAGTAAAGTTAGAGGTTAGGGATCACAAGTCACAAGAGCTTAAGGAAATAGATCTTGGTAATTTTGAAGCCCCAAAAAAGGTATATATTGGTCATAATTTATTTGCTAAAATTAGGAAGCCTTTAATTGATCTTCTTAGAAAGTATAAACATGCCTTTGCATGATCATATGATGACCTCAAAGCTTATAGGGAGGACTTGTTTTAGCATGTCATACCACTTAAAGAGAATGTCAAACCCTTCAGAAAAAAGAAAAGGCTTGTAAACGCCACCTTAGCTCCCAAGATGCAAGAAGAACTAATGAAGCTAAGGGATGGATGAATAATTAAACCAACCAAACATTCTACATGGGTATCAAACCTAGTGCCTATTAGGGAGAAAAATGGTGATATAAGGCTTTGTGTGGATTTCAAAAACTTAAACATTGCTTCTTTAAAAGATAATTATGGTTTGCCGAATATGGAGGCCATGTTGTAATAAGTAACTATTTTAGAGTTGATGTCCATGATAACCAAGCTCTTGTGAATGAAACAAAATATTTTAAAATAGAATTCACTAGTCCATGGGGCACACATGTTTATATAAGAATGCCTTTCAGTCTAATCAATGTAGGAGAAACTTTTCAAAGGGCCATAGATGTAGCTTTCAAAGAATATATTGATAAATTTATGGTTGTGTACCAGGATGATCTTACAACATATTAAAAAAAGGCTAAGGACCATTGTAAACACTTAGAGAAAATTTTCATTAAAGCCTTAGAATATGGAGTTTCCTTGAACCCAAAGAAATGCACATTTGGAGTGATAGAAGTAAAATTGTTGGGCCACATAGTATCAAAGGATGGGGTAAAAATTGACCCTGAGAGAGTGCTAGCAATTGATAAAGTTCCTAAACCAAAAAATGTAAAAGCAATACAATCATTTTTTGGGCAAGTAAATTTTCTAAAAATATTTGTTACTAATTTTGTTGAGATTAGTAGGCCAATATCTAAAATGCTCAAAAAAGGAGCTATTATCAATTGGGAAGGTGAACCTTTAGAAGCTTTTCAAGAAATCAAAACTACCATAAAAATGCACCAGTCCTAAGAACACCTAATTATACAAAGCCAATGCATATATTTTCCTTTGCATCTTTTCATATTGTAGTAACAGTCCCATTGTAGAAAAATGAGGAAGGATATGAACAACCTATTGCATTTTTCAGTAAGTCTCTTCAACCCATAGAATTAAAATATGAAATAAATGAAAAGCAAGCTTATGCCTTAGTCAAAGGTATCAAAGCTTTTAGGTACTACTACTATAGAATTTTCACCAAGCACATTTGTTAAAGATAGTTTCTCTAAGAAACAAGTATCTAGTAGAAGGTGTAGGTGGATTAATAGAATTCAAGGATTCAACATTGACATCCAAATTAATAAATTAGTAAGTGGTCAAGGATTAGCAAGACTAATACCTCAGTTAAACTTGGGTGCCAACCAAATAAACATGGTAACTAAAGATCTAAGTTCAAACTATTGTGACATGGATCATTATGAGTGGTACATGAGTGTTATATATTACTTGTAACAAATGGAAGCCCCACCCATTTGACAAATGATAAAAAGAGAAGTACAAAATTGTATGCCATTAGGTATATCATTGTTAACAATAGTCTGTGGTTGAGAAATTTTGAAATCATATTACTAAAATGCATTGATTAGGAAAATTTTGAGAAAATATTAAATAACATGCATTTAGGAGTGTGTGGGGTCACTACATGACAAAGACTACTGCTCACAAGATAATGAGAGCTGGATTTTGGTGGCCTAGTATTTTTAAAGATGCACAACTACTAGTTAGGAGATGTGATGCATGACAGAGGTTTGTAGGAAAGTTAAAATTTTCTTGAAATACCCCTCTAAAACTAGTTCAAGTTGAGACATCTTTTCAGCAATGGTGCATGGACTTCATAGGTGAGGTCTCTCCCAAATCTGGTATTGGTTATTCCTAGATTCTGGTACTTTACAAAATGGATGGAAGTTGATCTTAAAAGAAATGCCACTAGTAAAATAGTAAATAATTTTCTTTTAAATAATATTATAATAAGGTTTTGATACCCTCAAAAGATTGTGACTAATTATGTGATGTGCTTTAGATTAGAAGAATTTGTGAAATTTTGTGATACATATGGCACTACTAGACCAACATTCTCACCCTATCATCCATAGGCGAATGTACAAGCTGAGTCTACCAATAAGAGCCTTTTGAAAGTCATAAAAAGGACTTAAAAGAAAACAAAAAAGCATGGGATTCTAAGTTACAACTAGCAGTTTGGGCTGGTAGAGTAATAGTGAAGAAAGCAATATGTGTTGCACTGTTTGATGTTGTATATGGAATCTAAGCTAGAATGCCTAAAAATAATCTAATAGGCTTATAAAACTACATACAAATGTATAATGAAGATGTTATTGATGATATAAAATAAAGAATGGATGAGTTTGTAGGATTAATAGAGACCATAAAAGAAACCTCTACCAAAAATGCAAAGTTATAGTTGCAGGTCAAATTGTTGTATGACAGATAGAGAATAGTTAAGAAGTTTGGACATGAAGACCTAGTTTTAATGTGGAATGCTAGGATTGAAGACAAAGGCAAACATGGAAAATTTGATCTTATATGGCTAGGTCCTTATCTAATTGGTGCTGTATGGGTAGAGGATTCTTAAATTTTGAAAGAACTATCAGGTGATATTCTTGAGCTGCCAGTTCATGGATAGTTCTTGAGGAGGTATTTTTCCTAAAAATACTTGTTTTTTTCCATGAACATTAGTATAGTTTTTCTGTATATTATGTAAATCTTTGTATAGCCCTTATTTGTTCTTATATAGTATTTTTCTTATTTGTTGCTTTCTCAGAGTTGTCAAAAGGTTTTCATGTATGTGGTCTACTTCTTGCAAGGATTCTAAGCCCTTGTATGAATCTTTATATTCATCATCCCTAGATAGAGAAACTATTGGCTTGGATTTTCATATTCAAAATATTTTACTTTTTACAGTGAAAATCTAGTTGTTTCTTTGAAATTAGCAGTTATGTGTTTGATTTTTATTTTCCCTAAATAAAAAACCTCTAATTTCATATTATCCTAGTTTTATTTGTGCCCTATGTTTTCAAAAATAGGGTTTTATTGTTTGAATTTTCAAAAAGATGCACAAGAAATTTTTTGTGAAGCCCTAAGTGCCCTTAGAAAACTATAATTTCATAATTTCCACATAAATATTTTAAACCTTTTCCAAAAAATCATTCTACCTTAGCCTTTGCCTTTAACCATGGTTTTAACCTTGAGTAAATTCACCAGTGTTCTTTTGAAAAAGTTTTAACCATGATATGGTTTATTTTATAACTGTTGATCAAGGATAAGATCAACAATAGGAACTTTCCTACATATTGAAAGTGCCCAAACTTTAGAGAAAGTGGGGAAGCGAAATCATAACACCTGTCCCTATAGGTCTTATTCAGCTTTTTAGAATATTGTATGATCGAGCAAATTTTGTGATCATTGATTATTTGAAGATCAATGGTGAGTGCTTTCCTACATTATAGAGATGAATGAACTTTAAATTATGTGGGGAAGTGCCTTGTTGACATGTAGAATTGCTAAGGTCATTTATTTTGTGGGCTGCAAAGTTGGAAAGGCGTCAGGATAGTTGGAAGGGTTTTAGGACAAGTTGATAGATTAGCATCATTTCATTGGACATAGTTGATGAATGGATTTAAAACATTAAAGATCTTGTAGAACCATCAATCTTTTGGAAATTGACGATGGGCACATCCCTACTTTATAAAGATGCTCAAGTTTTAGAGAATGTGGGAAAGCGACTTTATGACATGTGGCCATGTAGGGTTAGTTGTTTCAAAGGCTACTAGTTAAATGTTGAGGTGGATTTCATACCAAATGTGCTATTCTGATTCACTAAGGTATATTGTGTGTTTTCTGAGGTTGATCATGAGCCTGCTTAGTGGGCCCAAAATCTTAAAGAAAATACATTAATAATATAATTCTTTTATGATCGTTGATCTTTTCGGGATCGACAATGGTTTCTTCCCTGTATTATGGAATTTCTTGAACTTCAGAGAAAGTGGGGAAGTGACTTTGTGACATGTGGCCTATTTCAAAAAAGGTAATACAACCTTTTTTTTTTAAAACACAATCATCTGATTTGAGGTAGATCAATGACTGATTTTAAAATTTTGTGGCATAACTAGAAATTTGACTATTAAAAGCATTAATTCTAATCAATAAAAATTTGTGTGAGACCCAATTCACCATAAGAATTCCAATTTTCTCATTAGTGAACACCAAGGTTATAGAATTCTTAGAGAGCGAAAATACTCAGAACTCAAAGTGCATTTTCTAGAAGTTGCAAATTGCTGCTAATGATTTTTTAGAGAAACAAATAGGAAAATTGAGTAAGTTTATGAATTTCTAGTTAATTTAGAAAATATAGTCATAGTAAGATAATTTCTCAATATGCCTCTATGAAGGGATTTCTGAAGGAAAGTAGATTACCTAAAAAGGGTTGTACACAATGATTTTTAGAGCAAATGCCACAATCCATAAATGGACTTTCTAGGGGAAAAGAACTGATACCAAAGAGCCCTAGGTTATTGATTAGTGAGGGTTTCTATGACAAAGCAAACTAGTTGAGAGATTCTGAGACATCTGTTTGGGGTTTGGAGTTTTTCTTTGACTATGACCTACTTGCAATGATGTCAAAGAAATATGATCTAATAATGAGGATAGTTAAAATTCATGTTGGTGATAACCTTTTTAGGGTTTCACCATAATTGATTAGGTAGGTTTTCTAATTAAATCCTAACTACACAGTCCATGAGAAGATTGATATGGAAGATTCGCATACAAGATATGATGCATAGAGGGTATACTTGAGAAGAGGACCATTACAAGATCATTTTTTCAAGATAGGTTCATTTCCATTAGCAACTACCTCTACCTCAGAGCCATTGCTAAGGAAGCTATTTAATCCTAGGGTTTAGGCAGTTTACTTCTCTCTTTGTAGAATTTTGGGAATGGATAAACAAGATCATATTATAGGATCCATTTTTTTATTATTATTGCTCAAACACTTCATTATGGTATGAGTTCTATTTTTTGATTTTGCTACTCTTTTGGAAGAAGAAATTCATACTTGATTAATGGGTATAGCTAAGGCTAAAGTTGATAATCCTTTCTACTGGAAATCCATGGTAATATACATATGTTTGTATAAAGGAGTTACCCTTTTCTCTAAGGAAATAAAATTGGAATTGGAGAGGGATGGAGAGAGACTACCAATCCAGCTCTTGAGTGCTAATATGAAATGGGAGATTATAGATTCTAGTTTGGTAAGATTTGACAGATATTTTGCTTCCAAGTTGAGGATTTTATTGACTAGAGATAGTCCTAGAATACATCAATCACTACTAGAATTGATTAGACCAAAGGATTATGCCAAAGGATTGAAGGTAACTCATAATTGGGGAGATATCATCCATATGTAGTTTACATAGTATTTCAAGTATATGAATTTTTGGGAAAACCACATGTGCTACCATACCAATTAACTTTAAAGGTAGGAATTGTTGAACTCCTATGGGAGATAGGATTGATAGAAGAAGGAGAATTATTGGAAAAATCCAAAGGTACATTCTTTCCTCAAATAATGATTGTGCATAATTTCATTTTTGTCAAAAAAGGGATGGAGACATTTAAAAAAGTTTTTAGACAAATATCAGATGGCCCAATCAGATTCCCACTTTATAGGCCTAGAGGGTTTCTATGAAATATTTAGGGAGAGAACAAAAGCCAAATCCTAGAAGCCCATTGTATATTTTTCTGAAGATATAGTTAGGAACAAGTTTTCATTATAGGAACAAGAGGTTAGGAAGAAAAAGTAGAAAGTATATAGCAAGGTTTTGTATTTTATAAATACTTTTGAGCCAAATTATGATCCTCTTGCTGATAAAAAAACTATGGGTATGAAGATAGATATGCTTATGGATAATTTTGTTGAGTTCATGCAAAGTTTGAATGAAAAGAAGGATATTCTAACCCAAACTTATCCAGATAAGGCCACATAGGTTAAAAGTAGGTTGGCTAATAGATTAATTATAAACCTAGGCCAATATACATTGCAAAGAAAATATGGGTATGTGGTAGCAAAGAGTCTACAACCTATACCTCTTTATAAAAGACAACTTTCAGGAAGCTCACCTACTGCACCTACTACCAAGAGACAAAAATTAGAATAGGGTTCTTCTTCTAGGCCTGAAGAATGTTCTCATACCCAAACTCCACTTTGAATATATGATGAAGTGTCTTTGAGAGAACAATTGAGATAAATGGGAGGGGAGAAGGACATTGTAACAACAATAACAAACATAGAAGAGGGAGTGACTAAGGAACCCCCTACACCAACATTGGCTCTCATTGTGGGAGATTTTACAGGTAAATAAATAGATCCTATAGTTGAACATGCATCTAAGAAATTAATAGATGTTGAAAGCTTTGTAAAATCAAGAGCATTCACTCAATTTTTGTGGAGAAGAAGTATAAACAATTTTGAGAAGAAATGAAAAAGGCTTAAAATAGAACAATCTAGTAGATAGGACTCTAAAATTGAGGAGGTAGTCAAGGCCAGTCATATTGAGGAATTTTTATAGATAACCCCTGAAGGAGGTAGGAAATTGCTAAAGGATTTAGGAGTTTCCATTTTACCTGAGTGGGACATTGCCAACGCAATGATTTTTGACATGATAAGGAAATCAAATGACAACTAGTTCAAGACCAAGGAAGAAGTTTTACAAGCCCATAAAGGGTTAAAGTATAGTGATGACCATTAGGCTTTGGTGATGTGGTCCATCCAACAAAAGAGACAAGGCCAAGATTCAAGAGGTTTTAGATTTTGAATACATAGGCAGTCTCATGGTTTATAGAGTGGAAGTGATGGATAGTGAAAAGGTTTACCAGATGACTCAAGAAATGGTAAACTTTGGAGTGGTGGGTGCAACTAAGGATAAAAATAAGTTCCTAGAATTGAATACTAAATTTTAAAATCTACTAGAGGCATATAAAGAAAGAGGGAATATAATACATCAAAAAGAAAGAATGATGACTCAAATGGAGAAACAATTCAAGAAGAGAAAAATAGGAGAAGAATCTAGTCAGCCAAGGATTACTTGTCCTTCTCATCCTCCAATTTCACCTTTCAACATATTTCTTCTCATGGAGATACCAGCTACCCCATAGGGACCCCAAATATATACAATTGAAGAGCTTGAAGAAGAAAGGGATAAAATATGGTCAATACATGTTGAGTTGGGGCTGCAATATGAAAATAAACTAAGAGACTCAATTATGTATATGATAAATAGGATAGGCTGGCCTATATTCCATGAAAAAATGTCAAAATTAATGGATATATAGAATGAATTGAAAAATAATGAGGCCACTTTGAAGCCAATTGTAAAAAAATGGAATAGTAAGGACAATGATGTCACTATTTTATGCTGCTCAATCATTAGTCTATCTTGTGAACTGTTATCTCTAAAAATTGTGCCTATGATTGGATTCTAACTCAGTCAAATTTGAGTAACATGGAAACACTCCTAGGTAGTAGGAAATACCTAAAAATAGGAGTGAATCTTCAGGTTATAGGCCAGCTCCTCTTGATTTTTCACTAATTTACTTCTTTGAATAGGAAAATAAACTTGAAAGGAAAAGGGATAGAAGGATTTCTTTGGAAGGTAAATAATGAAAAAGTAAAAGGACTAATAATTCAAATGGTAAGATGAAGATATTGCTCATCTTACTCAATGAAACACTTCCAGGTAGTTGACAAGACCTCAATATTGTAAAGAATTATTCACATATAAATATTTCACAAGAAGGATGCAATTTAGACAAGACATTAATGGGAATGCTAACATTCACAATGTCACAACTTGAATAAAATATAGTATCTAGACTTGTAATCTACATGAATAATCAAATTTCCACTTGTAGTTAAAATTGAGATAAAATCCAGGTATTCAAAGAGAAAATCTCAAGAAATTATATCCAATTAGAAGAACTTGAACCATGATCAGATACAATAAGGATTCTAAGACTATTCCTTCATTCAAATTTCAAAGGTCATTGACAACATTCATCCAGACTAACTATAAAAATAAAGTGATGTTCCGAGAAAGACATCAAGGACTCCTGAGAGATATAGACAATACTATCTTGCATAAGACTTCAAAAATTTCAGCCCCCTTCTCTACATCTTAGAAATCCTTAAATAGACTAGAATTGCAACAAGTTTCATATGGGAGGGGCAGATGTCAAAAAATTAATGGAAGAGTACAAATATCTTAGAGAATTACATTCACCATTAAGTTTGACACCTTTGTTATGGGCAATACCAAGAGAATAATCATGAAAAATTGGGTGCTACATGTTGCAGGAGTACCTTCACTACTCTTTTCTCATTGTGTCATTCAAAGATCAAATCTACAACCACCCTATCGACACAAAATTAATAGTCAAAAATTAAATTTAAGAAAAGATCATATATTTCTTGGTGATTGTCCCACAGAAGCAATTTGGTTTCATCTCCACCATCCCTATACTCAAATGCAGATCAAACATTTATTAAATTGGGGCATCTAGATCACCAAATTGTCTCCTCAATCAATGCCAACTTGTCTCGCTTCATTTTTGCAATGTTATTGTGCCACCCTAGGGTAAAATATTAACTAAATATCAAGATGTGTCCATGTGTTGCAACTTGATAGGCTAGGTTTGCCACTGTTGGTCGATTTAGTAGGGTCATATACATAATAAAAAAGTTAACCTTAACATTGACTCCCAATCTCTTGACATGGAGTGTTAGGCTTGCATTTTTTATGATACCTAAGGTGTTGACACATGAATTGTTTAATTGGACCACACCCTTTTCTAAGGATTCAATCTTAAACCTAGCAAGTTTGCTATGTTTTTAGGCATGATAGAGCTTGTGGCCCCACTATATACCATATAATTATGCACCAAATTATTTCCTATAATTAGTGAAACATAAAATGATGGAGGCTTAACATCCTTACCTTGGGTTTGACCCCTTTTCTGGTTGTCATCTTGAGTATTAGCTCTTGATTTGTAAAGATAACCTTCAAAGGATCACCAACAACTTGGCTTCGAACATCTGTTGCCAAAGCTTCCCTCAACAAGTTGACTTGTCCTAGAATGGATAGGGAATCCCACATGGACATGGTGATGCTCATTCTTTTCATGTTCTCCATAGTGTTAAATGGCACAGTAGCATGCACCCTTGTTTGGGCTTTAGAAATAGTTGAATGTACTAGTTGTTATGAATGTTCTTGAGTGACAACATGAATACACCTTTTTTGTTCTTTCCTTATGTGAACTAAGGATGGTTGTTCAGTTGATACATCTTAATTTGTCCCTGCATCACTTTCTAGGGCTCTCTTCTTTGCTCTAGTGTAGATAAAACTTGTGGTATTATCTCTATTCACACCATAGTGTTCCTCCAATTGCCAATTCAAGAATGTAGTATTCATAGGAGGAACCTTTGGTTGCCTCTTGACATTAGCATCATATGTAGCTTGTGAACTAGAAGCACTTTAAACCATTAAGGCCTGATTCATCATTTCATTGGAGCATGTAGCTTGATTATGTTGCTAATTAAAAGGGTAACACCACTCATATTCTACTGTTAAATTATTTTGAGTAGGGACCATATATTTGGTAGTGTTGGGAGGAGGGGAAGTATTCAGAGGGCTTAGATTATAAGGCCTAAAAGGTCTTTGATTATAGTTTTTCCTATTAGGTTGATATTGAATCTGAAACTACTAATGAGCAGGTTGGTTTGAAGTTTGATTTTGAGATTGGGGTGGCTGTCTAGCTTGGTATCATCCCTGTTTAATACTCTCCATCCTTTTTTGGCTATCTCTTAGCTCCTATAGTTCTAATGAAGGACCTACCATTGATACCTCTTGGAATGGAGTAGCTAGTATTGAATTTAGAGGTGGTACAACTAGGGGTGTACTAGGTTAGATATCTAGGTATATAGGCATTGGAGGACTAGGAGCAATTTTACCCACTTGGATAAGACTATTCTTAGATCTTATGGCTATGGCATAGCCTTGTGGTAATGAGTAGCCTCCCATAGATTGTATCATGACTAAATATCACTATTCAAACTTCTCAAGTTTAGAGGGCTTGGATTATAAGGTCTAAAGGGTCTTTGATTATAGTTTTGCCTATTAGGTTGATATTGAATCTGGAACTGTTGATGATTAGGTTGGTTTGAAGTTTGATTTTGAGGTTGGGGTGGCTTTCTAGCTTGGTATCATCCCTTTTTAATACCCACCACCTCATTTGTAAGGCTTTGCATGAGACTCTCTATCCTTTTCTGGCTATCTCTTATCTCCTGCAGTTTTGATGAAGGACCTACCATTACTACCTCTTAGCATGGAGTAGCTGGTATTGAATTTAGAGGTGGTTCAACTAGGGGTGTACTAGGTTGGATACTTGGGTATATAGGCATTGGAGGCCTAGGAGCAATTTAACCCACTTGGATAAGACTATTCTCAAATCTTATGGCTATGGCATAGGCTTGTGGTAATGAGTAGCCTCCCATTGATTGTATCATAACAAAATATCACTATTCAAGCTTCTCAAGTAATATAGAAAGACATGCTTTTTTGAAGATCTTACTTGAACTGATATTTTTCTCCATGTTTTCTAGAATCTATAATTAAAGTCCATCATTTGGTCATGAGGAGCCCTTTTGATGGTCATGAGTTTCTCAACTAGAGATATAAATTTTGACTTGTCCTCAAAGTTTTTGTTAGGACATCTCCCAATGCATCCCAAGAAGTGATGGAGCCAACAACAAGGCTTTGAAACCATTAAAAAGCTTTCCCTTTGAATAAGGCTACATGCAACTTCATGGAAACATCTTCTTTTGTAACATGATGCACATTACATAGTGTAGCAACATCTTTAATATGTTCAAATGTTGTTTTTTGGACCTCTCCAGTGAAGTCTGGTAATCTTTTTTGGGCAGCTAGGGGAATATCATGATTTTGAGCAAAGAGTAATGAACTCCATTGGTTGAAAGGGACAAAAGTGAACTATCTTGCCATTGGTACTTGAAAGATTCTTCTTCTTGGGACAACAACTTGTCTTCCAACAATAGGACTTGAAGGTGGAGGGGTAGATTGGGTACTCCTTGTTTGAATGAGGGCATCTTGAATTCTTTTAGTTGTTCTACCTTTCCTCCTAGGTGGGGATAGTTCTCTATATTCAAAACTTGTAGAGCTACTTCTTGCATGTACTTTTCTCATAAACCATATGCATTTGTCTCTTCCCACAGTTAGAGTCACCAGATGTGTATATTCTATACCTCTACATAGGTTAATTTACTATTTTACACACCACCAACAACAAGAAAGATATGAAGCAAATATTGGAGACTCTTTTCTTGTCCCACCAAGTGTGCCAAAATTGTTATCTCTAAAAGTTGCACCTATAACTGGATTCTAACTTAGTCAACTTTGAGTAACATGGAAACACTCCTAGGTAGTGGGAAATACTTGAAAATAAGAGTGAATCTTTGGGTTATAGTCTGCCTTCTCTTGATGTTTCACTAATTTAATTCTTCAAAGAGGAAAATAAACTTGAAGGGAAAAGGGATAGAAGGATTTCTTTGGAAGGTAAATACTAAAAAATTAAAAGGGGTGATACATTGAATGGTAAGATGAAGATATTTCTAGTCTAACTTGATGAAATAATTTTGGGCAACTGACAAGAGCTCAACATTGTAAAGAATCATTCACATATAAATATTTCACAAGAAGGATGCAATTTAGATAAGACATTAATGGGAATGCTAACATTCACAATGTCACAACTTGAATGGAATAGAGTATCTTGACTTGTAATCTAAATGAATAATCAAATTTCCACCCATAGTTAAAATTGAGATAAAATCTAGGAATTCAAAGAGAAAATCCCAAGAAATTCTATCCAATTAGAAGAACTTGAACCACAAGTAGACACAATAAGGGTTCTAAGACTATTCCTTCATTCAGGCTTCAAAGGTCATTGACAACATTCATCCAAATTGACTATAAAAATAAAGTGATGTCCTGAGAAAGACATGGACTCCTGAGAGATATAGACAATACTATCTTGTATAAGAATTTAAAAATTTTAGCCCCTTTCTCCACATCTTGGGAATCCTTAAATAGACTAGGATTGCAACAAGCCTTAGATGGGAGAGGCACATGTTAGAAAATCAATGGAAGATTATAGATATCTTAGAGAATTACATTCACCATTAAGTTTGACACTTATTTTATGGGCAACACTAGGAGAATAATCATGAAAAAACCAAGTGCTACATGTTGTAGGAGTATCTTCACTACCCTTTTCTCCTTATGGCATTCAAAGATCAAATCCACAACTACCCCACTAGCACAACACTAACAGTCAAAACTTGAATTTAAGAAAATATCATATTTTTTTTGTGATTGTCCCATGGAAGCGATCTGATCTGATCTCCACCATCTATATACTCAAATGTAGATAAATCATTCATTAAATTGGGCCATCTAGATCACAACTCATCTCCTTGATCAATGACAACCTGTGCCACTTCATTTTTGTAATGTTATTGTTCCACCTTGGGGCAAAATCTTAATTGACTATCAAGATGTGTCCATGTTTTTCAACTTGATAGGTTGGGTATACCACCCTTGGTCAATTTAGAAGGGTCATATAGATAATGAAAAAAAAACCTTAACTTTGACTCCCAATCTCTTAACATTACAACCTTACAACATGCTAGTAGGAGGACCCCTCTTAATATCTTTCCATGAAAATCATACCCTCATGATCCTATGATCATGTGAAATTATCCTTGTATTGTAGAATCGTGAACCCATGAAAATGGCTCCATGACCATATGATAAGTCACATGTCATAGCATCAAAACATGCCCTTTTGGCCCCTTAAGACCTTACGACTACTCCCTTCATTTGATGTTGTAGCATCAATACCTTGATTCTTAACCTCCATGATCTTGCAACAAACAACAATCATAAGATTGTAACCTACATGAATGAACCTTGAGATTTCATGATACACTACTTATCATATAATTAGGGCCTCAACATAACTTGTGCACCTTCTTTCACTTAATGTTCTTGGGCCCACCTTGCTGGGTCACCTATGATCTTAAGACAATGCATTGTCATGCCATTGGGCCTCTTCATTCTATCATTCACATTCCTATGACAAACTGCAACCGTGACATTAGAACTTAGACACATGTCACCTCCTCATTTTTTTTTTCTATAGATAAGGATCTTGCAACTTCCCAAAGTGGTAAAGCAATTTCCATTGATCTAATGAAGATTGAGGGCCACCATGATCTATTTGGTTTCGTGGTATGAGGGGACCTATAGGCATTAATAGGACATGTGGACTTAGAAGATTAAAAGCTAGGGATATAATGATAAGGAATGGTCAACATTTTATGTATCTTCTAATTGCATGGGTATTTAATGAGCTAGAAAATTTATTCTCACCACCTTAGGGAATATGGCTAGTCAACTTACCCATTGGTGCATGGTGATAAAAATGGGTAACATGAAAAAATAGAAAAACATATTTGAAATGACTAATGGCCTCTTTGATTTTGATAACAAGAGAATTGCACTACAAAAGAGAATCATAAATTATTTCTCAAAATATCTTGGTGAAAATTTTGAGCTTTTCCCTCATGTTCTTAAGGCTATGGATAAATTGAAAGACAAAGAAGATTGGGCCAAAGAGTTGGATGATTTGATATGTATTAGGATAAATAAGGTCATAAAGGAAAATGACCATATATGGTTTGCCAAGACAACTAAGGAAGTTGCAAAGGTATAAATATTCTTTGATTCTTTTGAAAAGGATTTTGATGAGATTGAGAAGTTAGGAGAATAAATCCTAAAGAAGCATCAAGAAATTATAACTTCAACTAGCTAGATGATACACTTTTAAACAAGTGGATAGTATATCTTGCCCAAATAAATTAGTTGGTGTTTAAAGAAACTGATGAAGATAAGGTGGATCTAGATGAGCTGCAAATAATTGTTGCCTAGATTAAAGTAGAAGAAGAGGAAGAGGAAGAGGAACAACCAACTGATAGGCCAATATTGGGGCAAATAATAAAAAAAATTAACAATTTTATGATGGAGTTTGACTGGTCTATACGTGTCAATTTGAGAGCATAAGATTGTGAAAGGCATCTGAGAAATATGCTATCAAGGGATGTTAGTTATGAGATGAGGGTTTATGAATGCATCTGTAACACATGAAAACAAACTCACACCAAATAGAAATGCTTCTACGACAGGAACTATCACTTCCAGTAGTAGAAATTTATTGAAGTATAACAAAAATATTCTATGATAAAATAACTACAACTCTCAACAAATTATTAGCTCATAATCTAATTCATATGAAATGTTATTATATAATCAAATATAGATATCAAACACATAAATTAATATACTATGATTAAATCCATACTATGTAATGCTAAGATAATTAACATACAAATGAAAACTTATTTTAATGCACTCCAAACATAACTAACAAAAAATAATCACTGGGTAACTTTAGAGTGGGCCCTTCCTCCTCAACTACCTAGCGAAGAAAATCAATAGTTTTACACCTCCAAAATCATGCAAATATGAAACTTATATTTCAAAATAATAATAATAGTCCGTGTATAATGCTGTGTGTTCCCTAAAACTTGTGTATATATCCTCTTTCTCATACTACTTATATAGACGCAACATTATATTGGCTTTTACATAACAAATTTATTTAAGAAATCTCCTGTTTGCAGAGAATAGGAATTTCATTTCAATAGAATACTCTATTCCTCATATTTAATTAAGTTGTGATTTTATTTTGACCCATAACCAATAAAAAATTTGGTTGTAATAGAATGTATAGTACCATAGGGTTTTTTTCCAGCATGTATCAATGTAGTTTGCTATAGGTATAGGTTGAATATATATGGCATAGAACATAAATATATTCTATGCCAAGAATAGACAATTAGAACAATATTGTCCTCATTCATTGTTGATTCATGGTATAGCAGATTCTAGTCCCTGTGATATATTATGATATTGGGTCATGTAAATACCAGCACATGAGAACTGAAGGTCATTATGTAGTTAGAGAATGAAGCTTGCACAAGTTTGAATTGTCCATAATGAGTATGAGGAAGATAAATGAACATGGGTAGAATATTTGCAAAAAGAGCCAAAGGAGGGTAACCAATAGTGTACAGTCAGCAACTATGCCATAATATCCATCTCCCAATAAAAAGATTTAGGCTGTGATTATGCAATGCATATCAAAAGGATAGATTGATGATGCCCATGAAAACTTCTCCATGTGGCACATAGATACACTCCTAGTTTGAAAAGAGTTATGATACTTAATTGAAGATTTGGTTTTCCAAATGCGACAGGAAGTTTTGTTCCACAAATCAACATGCTATAATAATAAACATTAATAAAAAGAAATCAATGATTAATTTTCTATATTTTAATCCCAAAAAATATTAAATACTACTTATTTATATTAAATCATATGCAAAATAAAAATGGTAATAATGAGATGGAATGGAATGGAAATGTAATAGGAGAGTGAGTAGGAAAGTGCATGAAATGGATTAAAATAGGGCATTAAATAGGTTATAATTGGCTCTCATCATTCCCCCCAACTTAGCTTATTGCACATCCTCGTGCAATCATCATGATTAGGTGGTCTTTAGTTTTAACTGGAAGAACTTTAGGTTTATGTATTTTTTCTTTGTCTCCACCTCGAACCGTGATAACTGATAAACACAAATCCTTTTTCTTTGCTTCACATGACAAGCCTTTTATTTTTTTCTTCAATAGGGATATCTCTTTCAAATTTTCATGAGTTATTTCTCTATTCTCTTTTTCTTTTGCTATTTGTTTTAATTTTTCAAAGCATCATGGTTGAAAAGGTTTCATATAGGAGACTTTATCTCAATTTGCACAAGAGAAGTTTAAATGGGTGAAATAGGAGAGATGAGAGATTAAACAAAGGCTATTGTATGATGGATATAATGGATAGTATGATGGGTTTAGTAAGGGCAGCAAATGGAAGATAATAGGGTGACATTCCTCCCCCTAACTAAAAGGTTGACCATCCATGGGAAACAAGGAGAGGATAGGGTGTTGCATAATGATCAAATATAATAAGAAATAAAAATAAAGTTAAGAGATAAAATAATGAAAAAAAAATTTGATTGTTTTTACCAACATGCATGTGCAGAGAGACCAAGACTGGACTAGAGAGTAACTCAACAACTGTCACCACCAAAATAGATGAATCATCAATAATGAATGAAGAGAGGCACCCAAAATTGCAACACCATAGAAGACCACCATCTGACTAAAAGAAACAAAGAGAAGACCACTAGAAGAAACCATAAAACATGGGACAAAGAGGGCAATCTATGGGGCCAACATCATCAAAAGAATACTAGAGATCATGTAGTAGGTACCAAAATCCATTGAAACACCTCAATAGATCATGCAACACATACTAAGGGTGATCAAAGATTTGAGGATCGCACTGAAGAGGAGTAGAGCTGTAGGAGTGAGTGATAATAGGTGCCAAAGAGGAAAGAACCACTAAAACCAATGAGTTTTCCTGAAAAGAATGACGAGCAGAAAAACTAAGAACAATAATTATTGCATTTTTCAATTTTTTCTTTTTTGCTTGTTTTTTTTTTTTTTTTAAATTTTTTTTTTTTCACATTTTGATAGTGACAAGTGACCATTGGCAAGCCAATTTTCAATCACTCGTAGCTTAATGGCACTATAAAAATAGTTTTCACCATTAAGGATTTATTTTCCAGTTAACATTTGCCAGCAACCAGTTTTTAGATATTAACTGGCCAACAATGCTAGAAAGTTTTCATTGTTGGATCTTTCATTGCTTTTTTTTTTCCCTCTTTTTTTTTCATTTTTTGATTTTTTTCAATTTTTCAATAATATCATAGAATGACCAAAGAAATGAAATCTTGACATGGATGATGAAAAATGATATCATTCAAAGCTTGATTTTGACCATGACCACATAGAAGGCATTGTTGAAGCTTGATTGCATAATGAACTTGAAATGACCACTGAGAATAACTTCATTAGAACTCAAAACACAAACCACTGCACTAGAAACATTTTTTGATCTATGTATCTCAAACCACTGAATCTAAAAACTTACTGGAGAGATTCAAAAAATCCTAGGACACTTGGGTAAGAGTATTACTCACAAGGATGATGATTCTCATGTTTCTCTATGCTTATAGAATAAGATGACATCTCTTGAAGATATGAAACCCTATTCTTGTGAAGCTTGTGAAATATCCATTGTAGAAAAATTTAATGTTGCAAGTAACACACCTTCATTACCAAATATATGAGTATGGAGTGAAAACCAATAGTAGTCACCAATATGTCCATAAAACTCTAGGGAGACACAACTCAAGGAGGGAGTATAGTAGTTGGCACTTTATTCAAAGTATCATCATATTTGTTGTAGAATAATCATGAATGCCATAGACTATACTACATATTTTCCTCCATGTGATTAATCACCATGGAAAAGAAATCTCATCTCAAGGTGCTGAACACCCTCTACCAAAATCTACATGTGACCTTGAATAGTGAAGCACAAGTGAAATGGATATGTATTAGATAGCTAGCAAGCCCACACAATGTTAACAAAGAAAACATGGTGTGTTATGCAATTCTTGTGTAGAGAAGAATCATCAATTGGCATTGTTTCTAAGATCATTGCACCACAATAAGGGACCTATAACCATATTCTCAAAACCAAGCATATCAAGTATAGTAAAGAAATATCATCCATTCAATAACTCTATCATTAAGTAGGTTATTTAGTTTTGCAAATGATGGATAGAGTTATTAATATGAATAGATACTTGATAGAATGGATAAATAAAAATAAACTCTTGTGTTTATATAATAGTAATGCTAATTAACATTGGAACATATATCTTGAATTGTGGAGACATCATATGTTGAGGTTTTCTAAAAGGACCAACAATACAATCAATGAAGCTTGCAAATGCAAGAACCAAAAGATTGGAGGGATTCCTGCCAACTTAACTTCATGCTACAATGTCATGAAATCATTAGGATAACCAAAGAAATTAGGTAACCCAAAGAGAGTAACACATCTTCTAAATTTTGTGAGCCTTATTGAATGATAGATAAATCAAATATTTCAATAATTCAATGGATGGATTCCGAAATAAACTATAGGTTATAAAAGCATAGGAAAGTCACCTCATCAAAGAAATCAAGAAATTAGCATGTATAATCAATGAATGATCATTGTAAGATACAAGAACCAAGAATAAAGAATATATGGATAGTAATACTTTGATTCTTGTTAAATAAATGAATCATCCATAGTTTATTTGGTTTTTTTAGGAAAATGGAAAGAATCAACAATGAGGAATAACAATCATCCAGTTTTAACATTTTGATCATTAATGCATAGATTTCTGTATGATTGTGCTTAATCAATTATTGGTCCCAAATCAACAAGTGTGTGAGGGATGTACATTTTAACCATAGGCCTCCAAATATCAATATGTATAAGTGCAAAAGTAATAAAATATAGACATTGGAGGATTTGGCAACATGTTTGTGGAGTATGGAATGCATATGGCTTAAAATTACTTAGTGCATGATTGATATTAACACACATACTCATGAGTCCATTAATTAAAATTGATGCACTTTTAAGTATGGGCTCATTTGTAGGTATTTGAAATTCACTAAGTAGAAAAGAAGAACAAAGTGGATTATAATTCAAATATTGTTCTTCTAATTTAATTAAACCAAAATCACATCCGTTATATACATCAATACATTTCAATGTTGATTTATCAATTTTAAGCACACCATTAGATCGTAGAGGGAGGCTTGAAAGCTCGATATTATATGTATTTCCAACCACCTTATTCTGAAGTATTGTATGTGGCTATATAGTTTCCTTTGGTGGATAGGATGGAGTCCAATGTGAATGGGATAATGAATATGGTCAGAAGTGTAAAGGAGATAAAGTAGATGTGAATAAGAAGGATGGGTGAAATGAAGATGGTAAGGATGGATATGGTGGAATATAAGAGAGATATATGGGTTGTTGTGAGCATGCATGATTACATTTGTTGTGCATTCTAGGTGGAGAAGTACATTTTAAAGAAATATGTTGGATATGTAATGAATTAGAGTGACAATATATGTTACCAAAATAATGCATACCTTGATCTTCTTGGGTTGGTGCTTGAGATTGTTCATCCATTATAAGGAATACTTGGTGACTTCCACCCTTATCATGGTAAGCATTAGAATTAGCTCGCACCTCATTCACCATGTGCTTGTGATTGTTCAGGCATATACATTGGTCATCTTCCCTGTAGCAATTAGAACAACAATTGAAATTAGAACAACAATTGATTAAATATTCATCTTCAAAATCACATTGCTCTAAGAATTCTTCAATGATATTTTCTTGGTAAAAAATAAGGATAGAATTATTTCATACCTCTAATAAGGGAAGATCAAGATCAATAATAATACATTCATTAGGTAGAGAGGGTATTAAAATATCACCTTTGATCGGCATGTTTTCCCCACCAAGTTCTTCTTTTGTTTTTAAATTTGAAGGTAGGGGTCTAAGGGTGGTAGCCACTAGTGGGGTCAAGGGGCAATGTCTTGACTTCTAAAGTAACTAATGAATCTAATTTCTAAGGCCTACTTGAAAACTCTAAAAAAAAACTCTAAAGCCATGCAAATTAAGATTAGTTACTTAAGCAAGGCTAGCAATTGCAAAAGCGTTCATCCTAATGCATTGTTCCTAACTCAAATCAGAAAACTATCATGCCTTGGACACCTTTTCTAGGCAAGGTGTCAAAATGATAGGCCAACACTGGGGCAAATAATAAAAAACAATTAACAATTTTATGATGAAGTTCAACTGGTCTATACATGTCAATCTGAGAGCATAAGCTTGTGAAAGGCATCCGAGAAATATGCTATCAAGGGATGGTAGTTGTGAGATGAGGGTTTATGAATGCATCTGTAACACATGAAAAAAAAACTCACACCAAATCAAAATACTTCTACGACAAGAACTATCACTTCCAACAGCAAAAAATTATTGATGTATAACAAAAATATTCTATCATAAAATAACTACAACTCTTAACAAATTATCAGCTTGTAATCTAATTCATATGAAATGTTATTATATAATCAAATACAGATATCAAACACAAAAACTAACATACTATTATTAAATCCATACTATGTAATGCTAAGATAATTAACATAGAAATGAAAACTTATTTTAATGCACTTCAAACATAACTAACATAAAATAATCACCGGGTAACTTTAGAGTGGGTCCTTCCTCCTCATCTACCTGGTGAAGAAAAAAAATAGTTTTACACCTCCAAAATCATGCAAATACAAAACTTATATTTCAAAATAATAATAATAGTCTATGTACAATGTTGTGCGTTCCCTAAAACCAGTGTATATATCCTCTTTCTCATACTACTTATATAGATGCAACATTATACTGGCTTTTACATAACAAATTTATTTAAGAAATCTACTGTTTGTAGAGAATAGGCATTTCATTTAAATAGAATACTCTATTCCTCATATTTAATTAAGTTGTGATTTTTTTTTGACCCATAACCAATAAGAAATTTGATTGTAACAGAATGTATAGAGCCGAAGGTTTTTTTCTAGCATGTATCCACATAGTTTTCTATAGGTATAGGTTGAATATATATATGGCATAGAACATAAATATATTCTATGCCAAGAATAGGTAATTAGAACAATATTGTCCTCATTCATTTCTGATTCATGGTATAGCATATTTTGGTCCATGTGATATAGTATGATATTGGGTCACATAAATACTAGCAAATGAAAACTAAAGGTCGTTATGTATTTATAGAATGCAACTTGCACAATTTTGCATTGTCCATAATGAGTATGAGGAAGAGAAATAAACATGGGTAAAATATTTGTAAAAAGAGCCAAAGGAGGGTAATCAATTGTGTACAGTCAGCAACCATGCCATAATATCCATCTCCCAATAAAAATATTTAGGCTATGATTATGCAATGCATATCAAAGGGATAGATTGATGATGCCCATGCCAACTTCTCCATGTGGCAAATAGATACACTTCTAGTTTGAAAAGAGTTATGATACTTGATTGAAGATTTGGTTTTCCAAATGTGATAGGAAGTTTTGTTCCACAAATCAACATGCTGTAATAATAAACATTAGTAAAAAGTAATCAATGATTAATTTTCCATATTTTAATCCCAAAAAAATATTAAATACTACTTATTTATATTAAATCATATGCAACATAAAAATGGTAATAATGAGATGAAATGAAATGGAAATGTAATAGGAAAGTGAGTAGGAAAGTGCATGAAATGGATTAAAGTAGGGCATTAAATAGGTTATAATTAGCTCTCATCACCAATTGCAGTAACAAATATGGTAGTTTAAATTGACAACTTAACAAAAGGGAAACCATTTGTAACTATTGATTTGGTAGTCCAACCTAATGATTTGGAGGGAGAGCCATGAGTCACAATCAATTTGCAAGTAGCAGAACTTGATGAAGACCAATTGGCCCCACAATAATAAGATTCATGATGTAGACATTCTATTGCAAGGAAGTAAGAGATTTTTTTTTGTCTTATTATGACAACAACCTTCTTTGTAAAATCTTGTTTTTTAAGGACAACTGACCTTCTCCTCTAAGCCTAAAGCTTGTTGCATCTCATACCATATAAATGAGATCCCAAGGCTAGAGAAAGGGTCCAAACTTTTATGTAATTTTTAGTATTATGCTATTCTTACATTCAGTCCAGTAGTTTTGGTGCTAACTTTGTGATGTATTTTTCTTTGCAAATCTAAGAATACATTGATTGAAAGATCAAATTGTCTTGTCTTGAGTTATTATGAGTTTGCATCAGTATTGTATGATTTTCAAGAAAAATTACTACAAAGGGGAATGTTTTACCATATCTATTTTCTCTGAATTCTGTCTCCATTGTTATGTGCCGGTTATATTGAGATTGTATGAACAAGGTTTATGCAATTTAACACAACTAGGATAGGTTGTATGTCAATTTACTATTTCTTTTAATTTAAGGAATTAAGTAGATACTTTATTAAGCTGATAGGTTTTCCAATCACATAAGAAGAATATTCATAAGGATGGGGTTTAGCATTAATTATTGATAAAATTGATTGTAAGGCAATTGATTAGGCCACAATTGTTGGGTAGACTTTGAATGCCAATAGATAGGGCACTGATCTTTTATTTAGTTACATATTGAAGAAATCATGGGGTTGCATCAAGAAAAACTTCAAAAATCAAATAAGTTTTAGTTTCATGTATGAATAATTTAATGTTTTGATTATGTAAAAGCAAGTTTTAAAGGAGCCAAAACCTTTAACATAGTATTAGAGAAGTACAAACATAAAAGTTCATAAAATAAAAAGCCTCAAAGAACAATTAAAAAACCACAAAAATAGGAGGCCAAAGAATAGCTATGCTCTAAAAGACAACAAAAGAAAAGAAAACAGGACAACACTTGGACAACTATAGAGTCTTCAAAAGGTCCGCAGCTTGATATGCCAGAATGTTCATATTTTTCACAGAAGCTTTCATTTCATGCAACTTTTTTACTTCCAATCCTTTAGTCTTCTTGGAATTGGCTCTTATGTGCTTGCTCAGGCCCTGATTCTCATTCACAATAGAGGAGTCATGGCCTTTACTCTGATCTATCTTGTTTAGCAATGTATTGAAGTTATCAGCCACAATCTTCAAAATACTACAATTTTGATTTGCCAATTTCTTGACTATTTTTTCCATATTACTTACTCTAGCATCCATAATCTCCATTCTTTTTTGGATATCTTTGTTTACCTATTCAAGGTTCCTATTTTTGGTTTTCGTTGTTGACACATGCTTCATCAAGTTTTTAAACTCTTTTGCATTACCAATGACTTCAGAAAGCCTATCAATGTGCTGAACCAATGTACACTCCCCCCTTGCTATCCTGCTAAGCTGATCAAAATCCTTTCAAATCTCCTGCATTTTCTATTTAAGGGTACCTATAACCTTCATAATTAATCTTTGGTTACCCATGATTCCCTTTAGGAACCCCTTTTCATCCTCTTCCCTATTATGTTCAAAGTAGTCCTCTTGCTCCCCCTGATTATTTATATCCAAGTCCACCTCCTTAGGAACATTTTCATCACGTTGTTTTGAATCTGGAGAAAGGCGGGAGATAGGAGAGCACGTCTGCAGGAGCGCATGCAGCAAGGCATGCAGCAAGCGTAGGGCAGGAAACAGAGGGGAAAGATGAGGATGCCTCAAAGGATGGGGACCCACGAGTTATGATGCCCCATCCAGGTGAGAAGATTCCCCCTCCCCCCCATGTGGGCAGTGGGCCGTCTGGGGCATGGGGACGCTGGTCGAATCTATTCGGGATAAAACCATCAGGTAAATCGTCTTTCCCAAAAGTCATTGACAAATCTGATAAGGAGAAAGGTATTTTTGCTCTGGAAATTCCTAGGGAAATTATTGACCACAATATCCTAAGCATGGCGAACACTCTGGTAGGAAAATTTGTAGGGCCAAGACCTAATATTGATGTAGTGAGGACATTTACCAGGAGAAAATGGGACCTTAAAGGGCATGTAGAAGTGACTGCTATGGCCAAAGGCTTCATGTCTTTCGAGTTCTCTTGCTCGGAAGATTTTTCCCATATACTATGTGCTGGGAACTGGTCTTTGGGCAGATCCAACCTAATATTGCAAAAATGGACATCCAACTTGGATTTGAACAATGATTTCCAATCTCAGGTTCCAGTTTGGTTAAGACTTCCGGAACTTCCTTTGGAATATTGGCATGAGGATGTCTTTGATGGCATAGCTAGGACCTTTGGAGAGCTCCTCTCCATTGACCCTGTCATAGCAGCTAAGAAAAGATTGAACTACGCAAGAATCTATGTAGGAGTCATCGAAGGCTAGGACATGCCTCAAGTTTTAGAACTACAATCTCGTCTGGGAAACAGATCTCAAAAGATTGACTATGAAAGTGTGCCTTTTGCTTGTTTCCATTGTAAGAAGGCTGGCCACAAGGCTGGATCATGCCCACTTTTCAAAGGGAAGAGTACGGTGGGAAAGGCTCGTCCACAAGGGGGGATAAAAGATTCTCTAGATCCCAAAAAAGAATGGAGGAAAAAAGCATCGCAAGTCAAGGCAAATGGAGAAGCAGAAGGAAAAACAAATATTGCTCCTAATGCGCCCCAAGAGGAATCAAGGCCTCCTCGGGTGACTGGAAATGAAGGAGGGGGAGAAGAGAAAGGAGTGAAAGAAGATTCAACACCTCTCCCCAATGCGAAGGAATCTGAGAAGAAACCTAAGGAGACAGGTGAAAATATGACTCTTCCCCCTCTGGATTCTCAAGAGGATGACTTGAAACTACCCTTTGTCCCGAACTCCATGGAAGGACTAAAGGAGGGGGAACCCATGTCCCAGGACCCTAACCCGGTGTGTTGTCCCCCCCCTTCAACAGTAAACAGAATCATAGAGAGGCTGTCTACATCGACAATGGAAGATTTGGCTAGAATTGATGCTTGGCTGGACAAAGGACTAGAGGGAGAAGAGAATCCCTGGACAGAAGTCAGGAGTAGAAAGAAGAAGAATAGCAGGGACCCTTCTTCGGTATCTCCCCCTTCTACTAGAAGCATGGCCAAGGCTGATCTTGGCCACAAATCTAACCCAGTGGGAAGGAAAAACAAGAATGAAATCAGGAAAGAGGAAGCCAGAAGAAACATTAAGGATGGTACGCAGCGCACCATCCAGGAAGCATGTTCAGTAGTTAAATCATGAAGATCTTATCTTGGAATATTCGTGGACTCAATGGAATCCACAAGCAAGAAGTTATTAGAAATATGATAAGGGACCAAAGGCCTGATGTGTTTCTAATCCAGGAAACTAAAATGAAGAAGGAAAGGATGGAAAATATTAAGTTCAACAATAGCATGAAGGGCATATCCTCTAACTCTGAAGGAGCATCTGGAGGACTGCTGTTACTTTTCAATGATAAGTATTTCAATATAGTAGCTGAGTATGATGAAGATAACATTCTTTTCTGCAGAGTTCAACATTTGCACACCAATGATTCCTGGTTTTTAGTGAATATTTACGCCCCCAATAATAAGAGAGATAGAAAAAACTTCTGGACCAAAGTTGGTAATATGGTGCAAGATTGTGACATTAAGAAAGGTATAATCATGGGAGACTTTAACACACCGCTAGAAGATAAAGAGAAAAAGGGAGGTATGCCCCCGGATTGGGAAAGTAAACATGATCTTTCTAACTTCATAAATAATCTAGCCCTTATGGACGTAGAGCTTAAGGGCGGATCCTTTACCTGGTCAAACAAGAGAAAAGGCAATGATTGCATTCAAGTTAGGCTAGATAGAGCTCTTATATCTTCGGACTGGCTTCAATCCTTCAGCTGCAGACTATCTCTGCTTCCCAGAATTGGTTCGGACCACTCTTCCATTTCTCTTTTAGTTTCCCCTCTAGTACATAGGAGATACCATCCTTTCAGGTTTGAGAAAATGTGGACCTCTCACCCTGACCTCCTGGATAATATCAAGAAATGGTGGGGGATAGAGTTGGAGGGCTCAGCCATGTTCAAAGTCACCAGAAAACTTAGCAATGTGAAGAGGATGATTAAAATTTGGAACAAGTCTGATTTTGGTCATATCTTCCATGACAAGAAAGAGTTATTTGATAATCTAACTATTATCCAAGATTGCATTCAGAAGGAAGGTTACACTGAGACCAACAGGGTTTCAGAGCTCAAGACCCTGTCTGAAATTCATAACATTATTAATAAGGAAGAAAAATTTTGGAGGCAAAGATCGAGGATCACCTGGCTAAAGGAAGGAGATCAGAACACTAAGTTTTTTCACCTAACCACCCTCAAGCATTGTGCTAGTAACAGGATCTATGGTATCAGAAAGGGGCAGGAGCTGTTAACTAAAGAATCTGCCATCTCGGAAGAAGCTATTTCCTTTTTCTCTAGCCTTCTCTCTGAGGACCCAATGCTTTCCAATTTGGACTAGGAGGATTTGTTACACTGTATCCCTCAGCTCATTCAACCTATTCATAATAAACAGCTCTGTGCTATTCCTAATACTTCGGAAGTTAGAGAGGCTCTCTTTTCTCTGTCTGCTGACAAGGCTCCAGGCCCAGACGGTTTTCCCACTTTTTTTTTCCAAAGGTTCTGGCTGGTGATCATGGGAGAGGTTGTTCAGGCTGTCCAGGAATTCTTTGGAGCCAAATCTATTCTCAAGGAGCTAAACTCGACTTTTGTGGTTCTCATTCCTAAATCCCCTGGGGTGGACTCGTTGGACAACTTTAGACCTATTAGTCTGTGCAACTCACTCTACAAGATCATCTCTAAAGTTCTCACTTTAAGAATGCTCAAGATCTTGCCCATGATAATCTCGCAGCATCAATCGAGTTTTGTTCCAGGGAGACAAATTTTGGATTCTGTCCAGATGGTGCACAAAGTCATCCACTCTCTTGAGGCATCCAAATGGGAAGGTATGTTTCTCAAACTGGATCTTTCTAAAGCTTATGACAGGGTGGACTGGTCTCTCCTTGGGAAGGTCCTCTCGACTTTTGGCTTTGATAGTAAAGTTTGCAAAATTATCTCTCAATTGGTGTCCACCTCCTCCTTGGCTGTTCTGGTTAATGGAGTCCCTTCTAATTTTTTCAAACCTTCCAGAGGCCTTAGACAAGGAGACCCCCTTTCACCCATTTTGTTTATCATTTTAGCTGAATTCTTAGGAAGGATTATAGACTGTAGAAAGTGTGAGGCTTGCATCAAAGGGATCCTTCCCTCCTCTAATTGCGTTCCCTTCACTCATCAGCAATTTGTTGACGATACTATCTTGGGGGGGGGAAGCTTCTGTCAAAGAGGCCAGAGCCCTGAAGAAGATTCTTGATACTTACTCCAATGGGACGGGTCAGCTGATTAATTAGAACAAAAGCTAGATCTTTTTCATCAACACCTCTGAGGTTAGACAAAGAAAAATTGCCAGGATTCTGGGTTGTGGGGTAGGCTCTTTCCCCTCTACCTATCTTGGTCTCCCTTTGGGATCCTCACCCCTGGAGCCTTTTTGGAATGGTATTTTGGACAAATTCAATAGGAAGATGGCTGGTTGGAAAGGGGTCTCTCTTAGTCAAGCAGGGAAATGCCTCTTAGTCAAATCTTCTCTTCAAAATCTGCCAATCTACGCTCTGAGTCTCTTTGGAATTCTGGGGAAAATAGCTGAAAGAATGGAGAAAATCCAGAGAGACTTCCTTTAGAATGGTAATGAAGGGAAGAAAAGATACCCTCTTGTTGCTTGGGAGAAGGTTTGCCTCCCTAAGAGGTACGGAGGTCTGGGCATTAGAAAGATCACCCACCTCAATAAGGCTCTCCTAGCTAAACAAATATGGCGGATCTTCAGTAGCACCGGTGAATGGAGGGACACCCTGGTAAACAAGTACCTTAGAAGACGCACTCTTCTTTTCACCCTTTTTAATGAAGATATCCCAAAAGGATCGAACATTTGGAATGGGATCATGAAAGCCAGGGACCTGGCTAAGGCCAGGATATCATGAAAATTGGGAAATGGGAAGGACATCCAGTTCTGGTCGGATAGATGGCTTTCCCAAGATCCACTTATCAATAACCCTATTTTTGAGAGATGGATGCAAGCTTGTACTGATCAAATTGGGTCCAAAGTTTGTGATTATTGGAATGGCCAGGAATGGAGTGACCTATCCCTCATCTCTGAGGACTTGACTCCTATAATGCTTATGCTCAATTCCATGATTCCTATCAATTTGGGGGATGAGCTAGTCTGGAGGGATAATCCCAATGGAAGATACTCTATTGCCTCAGGCTATAATTCCCTTTGGAGCTTAAAAGAGAAGGCCCCTTGGGCGGAGGCTTGGATTCTGGGTCTCACTCCAAAGATCAACATTTTTTACTGGCTGGCTCTTCAGAACAAAATCCTTACTCATGACAATCTCATGAAGCGAGGACATGTTATGCCTAGTAGATGTCCCTTGTGTAAGAATCAGGCTGAGACCGGAAATCACATTTTTATCTTATGTGACTATGCCAAGGAGGTGTGGAATGTCATCAGACATGATAATGAAACCCTCTGGTGCAAACCGGATAACCTCATGGATTTTTTCCATCAGTGGAAAGGTCTTTGTAAGATTGCTGGTCGGCAGGATCACTTAGACTGGATTTTACCCCATTTTTGCTGGGGAATTTGGAAGGAAAGGAATAATAGAATATTTAGAGACAGAGAGGAGCTGGCTATAATCCTTGGCAGGAAGGTCTCAATGAATATAAAGGAAAATCTCCAAGTGCTGAAGGAGGAAGAAGAAGAAGAAGGGGATAGAAAGATAGCTAAAGAAAAAGACAGGAACCTCGAAAGGTAGGATGCTAGCTGGCTTCTCCCCCCAGATGGTTGGTCAAAAGCCAACTTTGATGGGGCTTCTAAGGGTAACCCAGGCCCTTTAGGTTGCGGTGGAATCATAAGAAATAGCTATGGGGAGGGAATAGCTGCCTTTGCTTCCCCGCTGGGAATCCAGACTATTCATCTGGCTGAAGCAAGAGCTGTGAGTAAGGTGGTCAAGTTGGCTTTTGAAGCCGGGATTACTAAACTCTGGCTTGAGGGGGACTCCAAAAACATTATTAATACCATTAATGGTATTTCCCCTCCCTCGTGGACGATTGCAAACATAATTGCGGAGATTTGCGCCACTCTCACAAAGTTCGATAAGGTCCACGTCACTCATGTTTACAGAGAGGCAAACCCAGTCGCTGATTGGTTTGCTAATAAAGGGGTTAACGCCACCAATAATCTGACCTGGCATACCGAAAAAGATTTTTCGACGGAGGCAAAGTTGCTTATCGACCAAGATAAAATCTTGGGAAGGACGGCTCAAATCTAATGCAATTATGGATAATAAAGATTGCTTAATAAATGGTAAGTGCCATTATTGGCATCGTGATTTTCACCAGCAATGTGAGAACGACCACTATGGGAATCTACAGAGAGGCGATGAACCCCCAACTCCTGGTGGACGACCTCGAGAAGCCTAGACTCAATGAGCTAATTAACCCGGCTATGGTGGCTATTTCTGATAATGCAAGAGAAACGGGCATGAATCTATTGAACAATGCCCGCAATAGCATGATCGACAACTTCAGATCAATTAAATGGCTTTTCCATGAGCTTGAGGATGTCAGAGATAGGGTTTCCCAAATGGAAAAAATCAAGAGCAAGACAGGTGCAGAAAGCCAAGGCGATTGGAACAGCTGGGAGACTCTGATGGAGAGGAGAGTAAAAAAAATTGAGAACTACAATCACAACCTGGCAAGTCAAATGATCTCCCTCCTCACTTCGATCAATGACAACGTCCTCTCTCTCTTGGAAAATCTCAAAGACAGGAACTAGATGGAGGAAGATGATAAATAGAACAGAGACAAAGATAGGCTAGATGTGGATGAAGCCAAGGACAACACTATGGAGCAGGATTTGACGAACGCCTAGGATCATAAGGCAGAAGAGCAACAAGAGTGCGCCGAAGCTGCCTAGACCATGCTCGAGATGGAGAAGTAGTCTGCTAGGTTGGGTCTCTGTCCTTTGGTTTTTGTTTCTCCTGGCTTTGGCTTTTTGTCTAGTCTCTATTTTTCTAGTTGGTTCTCTAGCCTTTTAGTGGGCAGTTGTTTCGGGCTGGGCCTTTGGGCTTTTTTTCAGCCGTAAGGCTTATGTTTTGGCTGGGCATTTTTTCGCTTATTTTCAGCCTTTCTTGTTGTTAAACTTATGGGTTTCAAGACCCCTTAAAACCTGTTTACCTTATCAAAAACATTGTCATCACTCTCATCTTGAGAAAACACCAATTTTATTTTTCTATTCATCCTTTTGATTAAAGGTTTACCATAAGAGGGAACAAAGACCCTTTCTTCATTCTTTCCCCTGTATCTTGAGACCTTCCCTACTATTTCTCTCTTCTAAAAACCCTTTCTCTACCCCTCCTTGTAATCATTGTCTTGATCTGACTCACTCTCTTTTCCCTTCCTTTTCTTCTTGGAAGCACTTCCTAGATCCCCTTTCATGTTCTTCTTTAAATCCACCTCATCCACCTCATCCTCAATATCCTTATCAAAATCCTCCTTAGAATCACTACCCTCCGTCTCATAATCAAGCAATTTCTTACTTTTCCTAGGTCTATCCACCTTTTTTGACTTCAGAAGGTTCATAATTAAAACCATTAATTCCTCATGGTAGGCATGATCTCCCTTAGGGTCATTTTGAAAGGCAAGAATATAATTACCCAGAGATTGTCTAAGGTAAAAAGGAAAATTTATGCTAACCCCATGCATAAAATGATTGACTAACATGAAATGGTGATCGTAAATCTTAGTGAAGCTCCTATCTAAAGTAAGATACTCAATAATGACAAACATAAAAAATCTCTAAGGGCACAAAATGGAAGTTGGGCTAAATTAGGAATTACCTATTTTAACCATTCTATTCTATTCTTTAGCTGAATCTGCAAACTCATCAACCACCCTATCTGAGAGCTTCCTATCTTGATAGAAATTAATGCCCTCCATATCCAACCCCATAGCTTCAGCTATGATGTCTTCAAACACCTCCATCCTTTAATTTCCCACTAGAATAGTCCTATCTTTCCAAGTCTTTATGAAATGCCGAGTAATGGTAGGGTTGCTTCCTTTCAATTTTTCCAAAAAACTAGTAAAGTTCTTTTGCTCTAGTATTTCCTAGATTTCCTTCTTCTTCCTCTAGTCTTTGCAACTCGCCAATTCAATACTTTTCCACTTTCCTCCCATCTTCTTATCTACAAGATGCATTTTCTCTCTTCTCAAAAAAAACCCGTGCAACTTAAAATCATAGTGAATGTCATGACCAAGGAAAATTGTGGGAAAAAAAACCCACAATCCCTATGACATTGATTGCTAATACACTGTCCTTCTCATAATAACCCACTACTTCCCAAATTCTACTCATATAATAATTACTCCTTCCTAGTAAATGCATCATTAATGAAGCACTTTTTCTTACTGCAAACTTTGTCATGTTCGATCAATAAACACCCCTCAATAGGTATGATATCATTATGGTTCCATATTACCTTTTCATCACTCTTGCATACCACATTAGCCGCCCAATCAACAACTTGATTCATTTCTCTATAAATTTGAGTGACAACACAAATTTCAAAGGATTTGATAAGATCTATGGCCTTACTTATAATATTATTAATAGTCCAAGAAGAATTGTTAACTTTATTAAGGTGATTAATTATATTAAAGGAATCCCCCTCAAGCCATGTCTTATTCAAATTCAAACTCTTTGCATTGTAAGACTATAAAGGGCTACACTAGCTTCTACCACATGGTTAGTTTGAACTCCAATAGGAATGTCTATTCCACCCACTCTATCCCTATTCACATTCCTAATGATGATACCACAACTAGAAATTCTTGGGTTGCCCTTTGATGTCCCATCAAAATTTGTCTTATACAGTCCATCAAGGGGCAATCCCACCTAGCTAGATCCCTAAGGTTAGGACCAATTTGCACCAAACTGATACCATTTAAATTCCAACTTTGAAGCACTAATTCTTCCCAATCATTTTAAGATTGTTGACCTTTTCCCCTAGATTTGATATTCTCAGTCACCATATTCTTTATCTTACAAAAAACCTAATCTAGATTAGATTCAACACTCCTAAACACCCTATCTTTATGTTCCTTCCAAATGCCCCAGCAAAGGAATGAGAGAATAAAATCCCATAATCTCAAAACTAAGGCATTATTAGATGGTGACTTCCAACCATTGAAAAAATCTTGAATTCTAGTAGGGAAAACCCAAGTAATATTCAACAAACCACATACCCTTCCCATACCCTTCTAGTATAAAAATAGTGAATAGTTCTATGGTTAACCAACTCAGCCTCATTCTTATAGAGATAAAATCTATTAACTATGTTGAACCCTCTCTTAAGTAAATTATCCATTGTCAAAATTTTTTCTTGCAAGAGAATCCAAAAAATGTGTTAACTTTGGGAGTCATCCCTTTAAACCACACTTTAGCCCAACAAGGCTCATGATGCTCTTCAAAAGCATTATCATACACTAAGGACATAGAAAAAATCCCTTTAGGATTATATTTCCATATCAGAGCATCCTCCTCATGGCTTAAAAAAGTAGCATTTAGAATCTTGTTGAGATCATTCAGGTTTCTATCCACTCTCTTGAAATCCAACCATTTATTCTCTTCCCAATAGTCTTCTACTAAAATCCCAAAGAGATTCTTACACTGCTCCTGAAAACCATTCCACCTTTGATCATCACTGAGTGGGTGATCAAGAATCCAAATATCATCCAAAAAAAGAATAGTCCTCCCATTTCCCACCGTTGATCTAACCCCTTTCTTAATAATTTGTTTATTTTTTTGAATATGTTTCCAAATCATTGAACTCCCTTACATAGACTCATTGTTAAGAAAGTATTTGAGATCTTGATTCTCCCTATTATATTTATCATTCCAAATATCACACCATTCACCTTCCTCTTTATGCCATCTCCATAACAAATTGGCAAGAAAATAATCATATATAGTGGTAACTCTTCTAAGGCCAAGGCCTCCTTTATTAAAAGGCATGCAAGCTTTCTCCCAAGCAATCAAGGGCAGTTTTTTCTTTTTTTCCATGCTCGTCCATAAGAAAGGCTTTTGAATTTTCTCAATTACTAGCACAAACTTTCTAGGGGTCTTAAAAACACTCAAGGCATACAGTGAAACATTTTGTAAAATGGATTTGAGGATAATAACCTTACCAGCTTGACTAAGGAGGGAACCTTTCCACCTAGCTAACTTTGAATGAATTTTATCAATCAAAGAACTGCAAAAGATCTTAGGTGGGTTCATACAAAGGGGTCCAGATGAGAACTTGATAAGGTGCCAATCTCATAGCTAATAATTCTTTTAATTTTATTTTGTCTAACATTATTAACATTGATAAAATATATCATAGTTTTATTCTAGTTAATAATTTGACCAAAAGCTTGCCCATAATCCTCCAGAGCCTTCTTTATGTTTCTAGCATTTCTAACTGAAGCTTCTCCCATCACGATATAATCATCCATAAATTGCTGATGCAAAAAAATCAGCTCTTTGGGTGATGGTTTTAGCCCAAAAAAATCTCCCACATTCACCATTTTTTCCACAAATCTTCCTAGACATTCAACCATTAGAATGAAGAGCTATCAATAGGCTAAAATGGATCCCCGTACCTTAAAACATGAGAAGCCTAGAAACAATGAGTTGGAAAACCATTCACCATCACTGAGAAACTACTAGAAAAAACTAACATTAGGACCAGATCCCTAAATCTCTTATTAATACCAAAAGCTTTGAGCCCTCTTTACAAAAAATCCCAGTCCACTCTATCATAAGCTTTGGATAGATCAAGTTTAAGGAGGAACCCCTCTTTCTTGAATAAGGTGAGAGAGTGAATTTTTTCATGCACTAAAATAATTGAATCCAAGATCTACCTACCAAGAAAAAGCCATTATGTTTCTTAGATATCAAATTAGGGAGAAGAGACAAAATTATGAGAGTTAGCACTATAGAAATAACTTTATAAAAAGAATTACAAAGATTGATTGGTCAAAATTGGTCCATACTTGATGATCAACATTTGTTTACAATTAATTGTAAACTAGTACAAAGAATTTAATTGTTTATCAACACTTGTTTACAATTAATTCTTATGTGTTATAGTAGTTAATATAACCTAGAATTATTTGTAAGTCTGAGAAGGTTTGTGATCAATATCTTTTGTAGTGGATGGGTGTGATGAAAGAATATCAATGAGTGAGTGAAGTTTGAAGATAATATCAAGTATTGATTATTTTATCCCTTAGGTGCACCCACCTTGTTTTTGAAAAACCTAAAGAGCAGAGAATCCTTGTGATTCTGTTATAAGTTGGGTCCATATCTAAAGATGTCTTAAGTTGAGCATAGAAGGTAGCTACCCCTTAGACCAAGTCCTATCTTAAGAACCCTGGCATCAAGTATTTTGTTTCTTAGTATTTTTGAAACACCAATGTAAATCTTCCATCTCATCAAAACCAAGAACTTCAAACTTCATCTTGGTCAACAAAGAATATCTTTTGCTCAATGCATCACCGACTTGGTTAGTGACTCCACTCTTATGCTTAATTACACATGTAAAATTTTGCAAGTACTCAACCTACTTCATATGTCTGTGATTCAATTTATGTTGACTTCCCAAGTATTGTGAACCTTAATGAATAGTATATAACACAAAATCCTTATGGGTCCAAAAATGTCTCCATTTCTTCAAAGCTTGAACAATAGCATAATGTAATACCCCAAAATTGGCTCATTTCCATGATACCAATTCTAGTCTATTTATGATCAATCCTAAGTCCTCTTTCACTAGGAAAATTCTTATTCTACTACTCGCTACTTGACTTAAATGTCAGATGTAGAAAACCCTAATCTGCATTCATCATGCTTATTATTTAATTCCTATAGTATTTACTCATATTAGTTACATTAAACCTATTGATTAATATTTAATTTAATTAATAAGTATTTATACTTTAATTAAATTAAATTATATCCTAAGGCTAATGTACTATGGAATTAAATTTATTTAATTTAATAAATATGCCTATTTTAATTAATTAAACAAAATTATTTAATTAAATGGAGAACTTACTTCTAATTAATTAAACAAAGTTATTTAATTAAATGGGAAGTCATTCCTAATTAATTAAATGAAGTTATTTAATTAAATAAGAAAAGTGCCTCTAATTAATTAAATAGAATTATTTAATTAAATGAAAAAGGTAATTATGAGAACATATCTCATTTTATTAAATTAAATTATATCTTAAGACTAATGTACTATGGGATTAAATTTATTTAATTTAATAAATATGCCTATTTTAATTAATTAAATGAAATTATTTAATTAAATGGAGAACTTACTTCTAATCAATTAAACAAAGTTATTCAATTAAATGGGAAGTTATTTAATTAAATAAGAAAAATGCCTCTAATTAATTAAATAGAATTGCCAATAGTGGCATGTTGTGATGGTTAAGTTGTTGTGTTGTTATCCTTTCCACCAAGGTTCAAATCTCATGGGGATGAGGTCCCCCGTTTGTGCCCTCGCTGGTTCATAGCTCCAAGTCAAAGCGTTTACCCCTCTTAAAAAAAAAATTATTTAATTAAATGAAAAAGGTAATTATGAGAGCATATCTCATTTTATTAAATTAAATATCTCTCCAAAATCCTTCTTTAGTTCAAAAAGGAAAATTCCCAATTCACTGTTGATAAAAAATGAATTAAATCAGTTAACTCCTTATTCTACTCAAATTGAATAAGTTAACTCCTTATTCTACTCAAATTGAATAAGTTAAGTCCTTATTCTACTCAAATTAAATCATTTAACTCCTTATTCTACTCAAATTAAATCAGTTAACTCCCTTTAATTTGGGAATCTTCCTTTATGATTGAACTTCACCTTTAATCCCGACCGTTGATTGAAATCGATCTCAACTGTTGATGGATTCCAGGAAAGTCTATTTAAGAGACCCTCATCTCTTCATTTTGAGAGGAGGTTGAATGAGAATTTGCATCGAATTGCTACTGGATTGTGCATTCATTTGAGCTCCCTACTTTCATATTCATTTTCTAGTTTAATTCTCATCTAGATTTAATATGCATACATTTAGTATAATTTCTTTTACATGTTCTTAGATTAAACATGCATACTCCATTCTAGATTAATCTACATAATCATATAGATTAATTTCATTTGAAATCCTTCATTCTTATAGGGTCTGGTTGCTTAAACACCTCAGATCTGAAGATATCTGACAAGCAGTTCCCTTTAGATAGAAGGCAACAAGTCGCTTTGCAAGCTGATTTTTGGATGAACAATCTAATGTTCATTCTAAGATGAATCCGCATAGGCCGCATCGGCTGAATCCTCAGATTTGAAGTGTGTGTTAGCATAGGCCGCATATTCATGCATACATTTCTAGTGCCCACTGTGGGGCTTAGAAATCAATTTTCTAGCCTCATTCTTTTTGTTTTGCATTTTAGTTTTTTATTTATATCTTGTTTTGCAGGTTTGTCTTGTTGCAGGTTTGACGACACTTCAAGAAGGCATCCAACAATGATGAGAAAATGAGCATGTTTTTTATTTGGAAAACGGCAAGGAAGAAAGAAAGGCCATCCAAATATGACAAAAAAAAGCAAAAAATAAAATAAAAATGCATCTCACTTTTGCTAGCTTCGAAAATAGCACAAGAATTGTTAAAAATCAAGTAAAATCTACTAAGCATGTTGCAAGGATCACCAGGTAACCTTCCTCAGCTGATAACAATTCATTTGGAGCTAAAATGAACATCTCTTGTGTCAAGCTTGTGTGTATTTCCTTCCATGTTCTCATTTTACAACACATGCATAATTTGATACTAGGTTGTGATCTCTATTAGTTTCATCTAGCAGGCTTAGTTATTAGTGATAGATCTAATTAGCTATCTTGGGTTATTGGACTCCCTAATCCACTGGCCCCTCATTCCACCCTGTGGTTGCAAGATCAGCACCACGTTAAAGGGGAGGGGTCTACAGAAAATAAGTGTTAAATGCTCCACAAGGCAACCCTTTTGTGCTTTTTAGAACTCACTAGTTTCTGAGTTGTGGACTCGTGTTAGCTTGTGTGAGGGGTTAAATGTTCCACATCTTTGGACTCACCTCACATTAGTTAAAGAATTAAGTGTACCACCTTGTGCTCTTTGATTTATTTTGGATAGATTTGCTTTCAAAAATTGACATCTATACACACATTGTAATTAAGCCCCCATGAACACTATTCGTGGATCTTGAGGGAGTGGATTCCTAGTGAAACTCCTCTCTAAAATGGATTCCTTGTAGGTGGGGAAGATACTTTGAGCATCTCGCAGATAGATGAATCTTCAACTTGTTCATTAAGGCATCCTTTCTCTAGAGAGGTTGATAGATCACTGGGAGATGATATCATAGATCTTTAAGAGATAATCTTAGTTTAGTGTGTCAGATTAATCTGTCTACTTTGGTTGGGCTAAAGGTGAAAAGGTGTCAAAACCTTGAATTTGGAAGCTAAGTCCCCTTGTGGTATACTATTGTGAGTCAATCACCTTTAGAGAGGGTTAACCGTAGTAGACAATCCCTCTACAGGGAAAACTGTGATGAGAAAACCTCAAGTGGTAATAGCCATTTTCGCCATGGTAGTGACAACCGCTATATAAATGTCCTTGTGGAAGAAATCTCCATGGGTGTGGTTCATTGTGGGTTGTCAAATCTCCCTAGCAGCTCTTGAAGATTAAGTTCTTGGAATGTGTCAAAACCTTAGTGCACCAGGATTGGAGGTCACCCCTGTGAGTCATAAAAGTTGCAGAGTCAAACCATTACTAAATACCTTAGAGAGGCCAACTTTTATTTTCTAGAGATGTATGCGTGATTGCAAAACCTTTTGAAAACATACACAAATAGCTCTCCTAGGGATTAGCACAAAACTAAGTCACTTGATTGTTCATGTGCAAGGTTGCTTTTGCCCTTGCTCATTATTTATAGATGTGCTTGAAATCACCTATTTTTTGTTCTACATGCTTGTTTATCTGCCTGATTACTGAAACGATCAAATTTTTTTGTCAAAATCAGTCACTACTGTAAAACTGGTCTACCTTTTCGTGCAAAATCATTTTGGTCTCGCATAAAATTTTATGCTCCTCGCACAAAATCAATTTCTTCTCGCATGAAATTAAACTGTTGTTGTGTACCTTCGCACAACCCTGTGAACTTCTTCACGTGAAATTAAATTGCTGTCACTGACCTTCGCGCGAGAAAGAAACTTCTTCATGCAACCTGTAAAACTTCTTCGCGTGACCCGTAAAATTTTTTTGTATGAGACTTTGTATTAGCATTACCAATTTGGATTTGTTTTAGCTATCTGCAGCCTACATGCTATCCTTTTTTGCATCCATTTATTGCTCTCTATTTGCAAACAATCCTAAAATAGTGACACTTTTCTTAGCTGAAGGCTTGTGTCTTACGCCTTGACTAGTCTCGTCTCATAAGTACTTTTTTGGTCTTTGTCTTAATGCTTGTCCTACTTTGTGTCATAGTGGTCATAATCTCTGGCTATTCTAGCCTTTAAATTAGACCATTTGTGCATGAATAGAATTTTTTCTATTATCTTGTCCTTTTTGAGACTCAGTCTTAGTGTAGTCCTTGTCCAGGTTCTAGCTTCTTGTCCTTGCCTATGACTATCACAACCAAAAGTGGCAATGTGTTTTATCCTGATAACCTTAGATGTGGTCGTGCTAGGGGTCATAATTGTAGTAGAGGTAGCTTACCTTTCGCTACACAATCTATATCTAGTTTGGCTAGTGAGGCATCTTCATGGTCTTCCTCACCTGCCAGGTCATCTCAAGTTCAACGAACATTTTCCAATTTGCAACAAATTAGAAATCCTTTTTACCAAGAGGATACTGAGATAGGCAGAGGTTATGCATTCCCAAACACAATGTATGATCCTTTCTCCATAGACCTTTTTGAAACAAAATGTACATAAACTGAACACATTCCTATAATGACTAATTATGAACCTGAACATGGTAGTCATAGTTGATATCAAGAACCACCTAGGGATGACAAAGAGAAAGAGAAAGAATATGACAGTGATGAGGAACAAGAAGAGGTGGAAATCCTTCCTAAACACATAGCAAAATGTCGAAGAGACAAAAACTTTCAGAAGGTCATGGGAATCCTACTCAACGAAGAGAAAAAAAGGTACTTTCTCAAACTTGTCCAAGAGGGAGCTAAACTGCCCACACATTTTGATGTGGAAACCATTATCACATGTGAAGAAGAAACTGAGACTTCCAAACTCCAAAAAAAATTGAAAATTATGCAAGACCAATTGGCTCAGATGATGCATGAGAAAGAGAAACTCACAAAGACATACACATTGGATGCTCTTTGTTCATTCCCATTTGACAAAAGTATAAACATGCCGCCTTTCCCATGAGGCATAGAACTACCAAGATATGACAAGTACTTTGGTACTATTGATCCCCAAGATCACTTGCGGGAATTTGGTGCTTTGTCTATGGAGTTTATACACAATCAAACGTACCTCATGCATTTATTCCCTAGAAGCTAGGTGGTTAGGCTTTGGAGTGGTTCTCACATTTACCTCTTGGTATCAAGACGTTTGACAAAATTGCTAATTAATTTGTTTAGCAATATTCTCATAACATTTTACATCCTATAAATATTGGAGATTTATGCAACCTTAAACAGAAGGTTGGTGAACCTTTTCTCACTTTCCTCCAACGGTGGAGACAACTATACACTAAGTATTCCTATAAAATCCCAGAAATGGAGAAGCTTGATATTTTCACTAATAACCTCTTACCTGATTTCAGGTGTAGAGTCCAAGTACAAGGTCCACATACCTTTGAAGACATGATTACATAGGCTATTCGTATTGAAGAATTTATGGTCAAGAAAGTTGAGCTCACTCTTTAGAGAGACACAAAACAAGGTTCCACTTCCAATAGGGATAAAACCAAACATGTCAACAAGAACTGAGAAATTGTACATGATGGGGTTGTTGACAATGTCACACCCAAACCTACTAAAATGGCATTTAATCTCACAGACTACCTCAAAGTGGCCAAAAATGTTGAGAATCCTCCCCTTGAAAATAAGGCATTTGGGAACAAACCGAAAAACTCATAGACAACACGACCCAAGCAAGAGTATACACCTTTGGGAGAACCTTTGGATGTGGTTTACAAAAAATTGCTACAACACAAGCTTATCTCACCAATGGAAAACCCTCATCCATATGATCCACAACCATGTCCACCATGGTGGAATGAGACCTCATTTTGTGAGTATCACCAAAACAAGGGACACAAAACCCGCAACTGCATAAACTTGCATCATAAAGTATAGGACATGATTGATGCTGGTGAACTTGTGGTAGATGGACATAACAAAAACTCAGACCACAAGGCATTCAAAGAGCCTTTCCCAGTTTATGAAAAAGGAGAGACTTCAAAACTAGAACCCTACAATAAGGTCAACTATACATATTCCAATGATGACAATGTTATTCACATGGTTGAACTTGTAGATTTTTAATACTACAATGCTATTACCATAAAGGGCAAGCAAGATAACAAAAAACCCAAGACACCATTTGTCTTGAGAGGCCGTACTTCCAATAACATGGATAATGCATCTTTGCAACACTGTGCTAACGCTGTTACTCACTCTCATGCAAAGTTGGTACTAAAAGGCCTTGCACCTCCTACTTCAAATCTTGAACAACACAATGACAAAGCCCTTGTTGGTCCATCCGGTAAAGGTACAAAACACATAACAAACTTGACTGCAACCAGTTATAGTGTTCTAGATTAGTTGAAATGAACTAATGCTCACATTTCCATATTTGAGCTACTTAAAATCTTGCCTGCTCACAGGCAAATTCTGGACAAAGCCCTCACTAAGGCAAACATTCCTCAAGATCTTGATCTTGAGCGATTTCAATCCATGGTAGGTCACCTGACCTCACCTCATCTTATGACCTTCTCCGAGGAGGATGACAACTCACTGAATCACCCACACAATCAGCCTCTACACATTGAGGTTATGATCCACCAGAAACATGTTCGTCAAGTACTCATTGACAATGGCATTGGCCTAAATATTATTTTTGCTGCTCTGCTTAGACAATTAGATTATTTTGAGGACTTTATTGATCCTTGACGAAAGATCACTATTAAAGTGTACGATGAAGTAGAACAAAAGTCACTAGTTCTTGTGACTTTACTGATTTTCGTCGGTCCTGTCGAAAGGGATGTCACCTATCAGGTGCTTGACATTCCCTTAGCCTACAACATTCTGTTGGGATGGCCATGGATACATGAGATGCACACTGTGCCACCCACATACCACCAATACATTAAATTCCCATTTCATGGTTTCAAAATTACTATTCCTGCCACTACTAGCTACACCTGCAATATGCTCAAAGATTTCAATTCTTTTGTCCCTACTAATTGTGAATCTATAGATTGTCACACCAATAAGCTGAAAAAAATTGAGTAGTAATTTAAACAAAAAGAAACTGGTATAGGAGAGTACCACATGGAACCACTGCTATCATTAACATCTCTTCTAGACTCCCCTCAACATTTTGGGAGACCTTCAGAAGCAAAGAAGCCATTCGTGCTGACAACTCAGACCAAGTTTAATGGCTCTTTTGTCAAAGCTACAGTTCCCTTAGAAGATGAAAGTGAAAATAGAGCCATTGCTGCATGGCTTTACAAAGAAGAGGCTCTAGTAGACCTAACAGAACAAGCTCGTAAAATCACTCCTAAGAAATATGGACTTGGTCTTAAGCTTATGAAGCATTTTGGTTACAAGGGAACTGGCCCTATTGGGTGCAATAACAATGGCCTAATAGATCCTATCAAAGAAACAACTCAAAGCAATAGCAACACAACTGGCCCAGGGTTTAAGAAGGTCCCTTTCCATTTGGGATCCAATAAATTCATACCCGTACTTGAGAGTTCATCTAAAAATGAGTCACAATCTGAGTCAGATACTCAAGAGGAAGAATTTGATGATGAGGATTGCTACCCTCATCCTATTCCTTACGATCTAGCTAAATTCTTTTCTAAGCTAGATGACTTTGTGCCATGTGTTAGCACTGTGGATGATACTAGTGATTCTTCTGATGACAATACTAAGCAACTCAAATATCATTTAGAAAAGGGAGAATCTAGTCAGTCATGCCGTATTGAGTATTTGTGTAAGAATTCATAGGCTAAAGGAGAGTATGTCCCTATCACTGTTGGGGAGTTCTATAGTCTCTCACCATGTAGCACCGATTCTCATGAATACGAGTTTGATAATCTTTCAGAAGAAACTACTGATAAAGACATTGACCAAGTGCATGTCTATAAAAATCAAATCAAAGTGGGTGAAACATCTAGGGTTAGATCATGGGAGTCTGATCCAACTAGTGTCCTAGAGTCATCAATTCCTGACATTAGTATTTTGAGGCATTTGAATACACCTATGGGTGAGGTCACCATAGGTCTGGAATTGCTAGTCTGCACATTTAATGACTATACTATGAACATAATTGAACCAGCCACTACTCTCTCGTTTGCACATCTCAAGCTTATAGACTGGAACCCCAATGCATCTAATGAAGTCCCCACATTCCAGAATGACTATGCTCTTGCCTATTACCTAAACACTATCAAACCTATAACATCTTCCACCAATGAGCAAAGTATCAACATGACTAAGGCCAAAATCAAATATCTCAGTCACATAATTAAAAAGAAAAATTGCAAGAGGTCTGATGGTGAAAACCACATTGTGGTAGTGTCGGATCCTAAAAAAGTAAAAACAAAAGACATATCCAAGGGTGAAAACTTCTCTGAGGTGCCCACGGATGAGATATTTGATGTCCTTCCCAGTCACTTTCAAGAGAGATCATCAGTGTTAATAGAGCCGACATAGCCAATTAACCTGGGCATAGAATAACATCCTCATGTGATACGTCTAGCATAGTCATTCTCACCTAAAGAGAAGGAACAATTCATTGCCTTTTTCAAGGGAAAGAAAATAAATTTTGCCTAGACATATTCTGACATGCCAGGATTGGATCCTGATCTTATCATGCATCACTTGTCCATAGCACCAAGCATCAAACCAGTTAAACAAAAGCTTCAAAAAATGCATCCTCATGTTGCACTGCTCATCAAAGCTGAATTGGAGAAACTTCTAAAGGCTAGTTTCATTCATGCAATTTATTATGCTGAATGGATATCCAATATTGTCCCTGTGTCCAAGCATAATAAATCTATCACAGTTTGTACAAACTTCTGTGATGTTAACTTGTCATGTCCTAAAGATGACTTTTCGCTCCCTAATATTGATATGATCAGGGACATGATGGCTGGCTATGAGATGTACTCACTTATGGATGGTTTTTCTGGATATAATCAGATAAAAATTGTGCCAGAAGATCAAGAGAAAATGGCTTTCACATGTGCATGGGGAACCTTTTGTTGGAATGTGATGCCATTTGGTTTAAAGAATGTTGGAGCTACATATTAGTGGGTTGTTATTACAATTTTCCATGACATGATGCATAGAACCATGGAGGACTACGTTGATGATACCTTGGTCAAAAGTGCTAAATGCAATACTCATCTACAAGATTTGGTTCCCATCCTAGATCGTATGGAAAAATTTAGTCTTCGGCTCAATCCTAAGAAATGTGCATTTGGTGTCACATTAGGAAATTTTTTAGGATATATTGTTTCTACAAAGGGAATTGAAGTAGATCTAGAAAAAGTACAAGCAATAATGGACATGCCACCACCTCAGAACATTAGTCAGATGAGAGGACTACAAGGAAGGCTTCAATCTATTCGCAAGTTTATTTCACAATTGGCGGATAAATCACAACCCTTCATAAAGACCTTACATAAGGGTGTGAAATTCAATTGGAGCCAGGATTGTGAGCAAAGATTAACATAGATCAAACAATATCTTGTCAATCCACCAATCTTGATGCCTCCTATGAATGGGAAGCCTTTTCTTTTATACATTTCAGCTACTAAAACATCTTTGGGAATCCTGTTGGCTTAGGAAGACAATGACAACAAAGAAAGAGCTATTTATTTCTTGAGCCAAAAATTGGTCTCTTATGAGAAAAACTACAACATTATTGAGAAATCTTGTTTGGCAGTTGTCTTCACTTCCCAAAATTTGAGACACTACATGCTTGCCCACACCACATGGCTTGTGGCTAAAATAGATCCATTACAGTACTTGCTTAGTAAGGCAGCTCTCACAGGAAGATTGGCTAAATGGGTCATGATACTAAGTGAGTTTGACATCCAATATGTTGAACACAAAGCTATAAAGGGATAGGCAATTGCAGACCAGTTGGCCAAGGCACCCATACAGAGTCTTCTACCAATAAACATTGATTTTCTAGATGAGTCAATTCTAACACTCACTCACCATACATGGGTTATGTTCTTCGATGGGTCCTTCACACAAAAAGGATCAGGTGCTAGATTAATTTTCATTACACCACAGAGATACTCATTACCCAAAGCATACCAAATTCTATTTCCTTGTACAAATAACATTGTTGAATATGAAGCTTTGATCAATGGTATGAAAATTGCAGCTGAATGGAGAGTAGATTAGTTGGATATCTTCGGTGACTCTCAGCTTGTTATCAACCAAGTAAATGATGTGTATCAAACAAAGGATGAGAAACTAATTCCTTACAAATGCATGGTTGATGACTTGACAAAGTATTTTGCACACATCACCTTTCAACAAGTTCCACGCACCAATAATAAAGCGGCTGATGCTATGGCCACTCTGGCCTCCCTACTACAAATGCCAGAAAATGATCTCCAACACGAGCTCTTGGTGGAAGCGTTACACTACCCAGCCTATGACACACTTGATTCTAGGATGATCTGTTCTATTATAGGACAAGAATCATCCCGCTACCATCACATCTATTCCTACCTTCATAATCAAACCATTTTGAAAGGTCAAACCCAGAATGAGAAACGTTACCTAATCTGTAATGCTTCACATTATGTCATTATTGCTGATGATCTGTATAGGAGAGATCTCGACAGAACACTCCTTAGGTGTTTAAAACCCGATGAGTCCAAATGCGCACTAATTGATGTTCATGAAGGCATTTGTAGATCTCATTCTAATGGCTTGACACTAGCTCGCAAACTCCTTCATGCTGGTTACTACTGGCCTAAAATGGAGCAAGAAGTTGTTAAATATGCTAGGTCCTGAAAGTAGTGTCAACTACATGGAAATCTCATTCACGCTCTAGCTAGAGAGCTGATTCCCTCTACTACAACATGGCCATTTCAACAATGGGCCTTTGACTTGGTGGAGTAGATTCACCCAACCTCTTCCAATGGACATAAGTTCATTATCACCGCTATAGATTATTTCATGAAATGGGTAGAAGCAGTCCCTGTCACAATTGCTGATGGCAAAACTATAGCACTTTTTATCACAAACTACATCATCTGTAGATATGGTATACCATCCTCAATCATTATTGACAATGGAGGATAGTTCAAAAATAAAGACCTCAAGGAACTGTGTAAGAAATTCAAGATTACACAACATTGGTCTTCCATTTATTACCACTAGGGTAATGGCCAAGCTAAGGCATCCAATAAGGCAATCCTCAAAATTCTTCATCACACAGTTAGTAAGTCAGGGAGAGACTAGCATCTCCAGATCAATCCAGCCCTATGGGCATATAGGACAAGCATTAGAACTCCAACGAGCATGACTCCTTTTGCGTTGGTGTATGGGGTGGATGTTGTGCTTCCAATAGAGGTTGAGATTCCTACCTTGAGAATCTCCATGAAAGGCCTTATCACTGATGATGACTATAGGATAGCTCGGCTTCAAGAGCTTGTGTTACTGGATGAATAACGACAAGTGGTCTATGATCATCTATGAGCCTATCAACAAAGAATGGCATGAAGCTACAATAAGAGAATCAGGCCACGTGACTTCCAGCTGGGTGATCTCGTCCTAAGAGAGAACCCTAAGAATCAACAACAATGAATGCAAAAGGGAAAGTTTGAACCAAACTTGTTAGGTCCATACATCATTGCTGTAGTATATGGATCTGACACTTATTAGCTTTCCACAATCGAAGAAGAAGTGCTTAAAGATCCTATCAACACTCTCCACCTGAAGCAATTTTATAGTTGATTTAATCTCAGCAAGCTCTTTGTACATATTTGTATGTCCTGAAAAAAATCTAAAAATCAGAAATTTTCCTAAAAAAAAATTGTTACCCTGGTGAAAACCTAGCAATAGGCGCCTTGGTAACACCAAAAAAAAAAAAAAAAAAGGAGAAAACTTGCCAAGAAGGTGAAAACCTGGTAAACAAGCGCCTCTTGTTCTCAATGCCTCATCTTGTAGCATATCTTCTGGCTATTCTGTATATTCACTTTCACGCTTTCACTTTCCTACTTCCTTCTCATGTATCCATGGATTGAGTCTTGTCACAGCTTGGGGGCATTCCCCCTTAGTGTCACTATTTTTGAGATTCTCATAGAATCTCCTTTGTGACAGTCACCAGTGGTCCTCACTGTGTCTGTCTATTGTCGCTAGTGTCACTATTTTCAAGATTCTAATAGAATCTCCTTTGTGACAGTCACCAATGGTCCTCATTGTGTCTGCCTATTATCACTAGTGTCACTCTTTTCAAGATTCTCCTCATAGAATCTCCTTCAAGACAGTCACCAGTGGTCCTCACTGTGTCTGCCTACTGTCGCTAGTGTCACTCTTTTTGAGATTCTCCTCATAGAATCTCCTTCATGATAGTCATCATTTTGACTACGTCTACCTACTGTCACTCTTTTTGAGATTCTCCTCATAGAATCTCTTTCGCAATGGTCACCAGTTGTTTCAGCTATGTCTACCTACCATTGCTCGGGTCATGTCTCAAGATTCCTTTATGGAAGATCTCTTTCGCATCAGTCACCAGTCATCCTGGCTGTGTCTGTCTACTATCGCTTAGTGCTCTTTAGGTTCTTCATCATGAAGATTCCTCTTTGACCTCAGTCATGAGTCATTCTGATTGCATCTGCCTACTGTCGTCACCCTACTGAAGAGATTTCTTTCAAACATGTTCTGGTCATTGACACTTGACATCAATCTCGAAAACATTGAACTCAAAAATGATATAATTGTTTGGATATGCTAAGCATTTTCTCTATTTGCTTTGTTTTTCTTTATCATATCTCCTCGAGCAACTCAATGATGTCATCTTCAACTAGAGAAGTAATGACTGGGGGCATGATCTTTTTCTTTTCTTTCTGTTTGCGGTTTAGTTCCAATTAGTTGATACATTCCTATAAAAGGGGTGTCCACTATAAGAGCCTCCATCTTGTATTCCATGGTCAGGTGTACCTTGACTCCTTTTATAAGAATGTGTCAATAACGTTGGTGCTTCTCCTTGTTTGTTGGAGTGAACTCTTCATGCTATAGTAAATACTAATACTCGTCCTGCTAAGTGAACGTACGAGTCACTGTGAGTATATCTAGCACACTTTTGTCTCATGTTATAAACGCAAGGATCATTGCAGATAGAATGAATACTGAATGCTTAGCATAAGAGGGATCTCCCATGTGTTTGGTGTGCCTATCATGCAAGCAACATTTTGGTCATCCTAGCATTTATGCTTTGATGCTTATGTTGACTTGCTACATTAAAAGGGACAAATGTTTTGGTCATTTTGGCTTCTTGTGCCTCGAATGCTTACATTTAATCCTGACAAACCAACAACGTATGTTATATTCATATTTCCATGATTGCAATGTCAGTTGAAATTGTATGACCTACGAGCTTTGTTCTATATCTGATGATGATTAAATATTGAGGCTCAGTAACTAGACCTAGGATTGCATTTAACATAGTCTTGCATTGCATACTTCACTTGCATAAGCATGCGATTCAATTGCAAATCTAATTTCACCTTCTCTGATGAGGGATTGCTGATCTCTTCAAAGTATCATGTTCTTTCATGAACTGCACAAATGAGTGATTAATCACCCTCTTGGCTACTTTGGTTGCTCTTAATCCATTTTTCGGGATCAAATTCGAAATCTGACACACTTAAGTGGCTCAAAATGCATTTAAATTTTTTTTGTGCAATCCAAATCTTTCTGATACTTTGCAATTCTTGGAATCTTTTCAACTCAAACTTGGTCTTTTGGATCTTGAAATCACTTCGGATCAACCTCCAAATTTCTTCAGATCATTCTGATCTCTCAAAATTTCTTTAGACCATTCTGATCTCTTCATATTTCTTCAAGATCTTTCTGATCTCTTTATATTTCTTCTGATCATTCTAATCTCTTCATATTTCTTTAGATCATTCTGATCTCTTTATATTTCTTCAGATCATTCTAATCTCTTCATATTTCTTCAGACCATTCTAATCTCTTTATATTTCTTCAAGATCATTCTGATCGCTTTATATTTCTTCTGATCATTCTGATCTCTTCATATTTCTTTAGATCATTCTGATCTCTTCATATTTCTTTAGATCATTTTGATCTCTCCAAATTTCTTCAAACCATTCTGATCTCTTCATATTTCTTCAAGATCATTTTGATCTCTTTATATTTCTTCTGATCATTCTTTTGATCATTCTAATCTCTTCTATATTCTACTAAACCTTGGATTTCTTCTGTATCTTTCATCACTCTCCTTACATCATACTTCTAGCGTGTCATCTTTCGATTTTGCTCCTGAGGGGGCAGGATGATTACATCATTGAACTGAATTTCAACTCATTTTGAGTCTCATTTCTTGGGGTATCTGGTTCCCATTTTATGTCCTTCTCAATTGGGGCATCTCATTACTCAGGGCATCTTGTCCTCCTCTTTCTAACATCCTTGTCATCTACTTCATCTTTTCATCATTTGATCACATCTTATAACATTTATGATCTGAGTCTGATGGATAGGTATCAGGACAGTCTAAACCCTAACTCTTGAGGATCAAGCCTCGTTTTGGGGATGATTCTGTGACTCATAATTAGATCTTATCAACTTAGGTATCTAGGTGTTCTACCTAGATCCCTTAGGATTAAGCTTCGTGCTGGAGATGATCCTTAAAAGCTTATCTGTTTCAACTTAGGTATCTAGGTGTTCTACCTGGATTCCTTAGGATTAAGCTTCATGCTGGAGATGATCCTTAAAAGCTTATCTATTTCAACTTAGGTATCTAGGTGTTCTACCTAGATTCCTTAGGATTAAGCTTCGTGTTAGAGATGATCCTTAAAAGCTTATTTGTTTCAATTCAGGTATCTAGGTATTCTGCTTGGATTCCTTGGGATTAAGCTCTGTTCTAGAGATAGTCCTTAAAAGCTCATCAATTGATCTCCGTGTCATCACCTTCGAAGCTAATCTCATCTTCGAATTAATTTTAGGTATCTAGGCATTTTTTTTGGATTCCTTGGGATTAAGCTCTATTCTAGAGATAGTCCTTAAAAGCTTATCAATTGGTCTCTGTGTCATCACCTTTAGAACTAATCTCATCTTCAAATCACACTTTCTAATTTTTCTTTGAATTGAAAGTGTTGCTCGCACATTCATTCAAAGAGAGGCAATATGTAATACCCCAAAATTGGCTCATTGCAATGATACCAATTCTGGTCTATTTCTGATCAATCCTAAGTCCTCTTTCACTAGGCAAATTCTTATTCTACTACTCGCTACTTGACTTAAATGTCAGATGCAGAAAACCCTAATCTGCATTCATCATGCTTATTATTTAATTCCTATAGTATTTACTCATGTTAGTTACATTAAACCTATTGATTAATATTTAATTTAATTAATAAGTATTTATGCTTTAATTAAATTAAATTATATCCTAAGGCTAATGTACTATGGAATTAAATTTATTTAATTTAATAAATATGCCTATTTTAATTAATTAAATGAAATTATTTAATTAAATGGAGAACTTACTTCTAATTAATTAAATAAAGTTATTTAATTAAATGGGAAGTCATTCCTAATTAATTAAATGAAGTTATTTAATTAAATAAGAAAAGTGCCTCTAATTAATTAAATAGAATTATTTAATTAAATGAAAAAGGTAATTATGAGAACATATCTCATTTTATTAAATTAAATTATATCCTAAGACTAATGTACTATGGGATTAAATTTATTTAATTTAATAAATATGCCTATTTTAATTAATTAAACAAAATTATTAAATTAAATGAAGAACTTACTTCTAATTAATTAAACAAAGTTATTTAATTAAATGGGAAGTCATTCCTAATTAATTAAATGAAGTTATTTAATTAAATAAGAAAAGTGCCTCTAATTAATTAAATAGAATTATTTAATTAAATGAAAAAATGGTAATTATGAGAGCATATCTCATTTTATTAAATTAAATATCTCTCCAAAATTCTTCTTTAGTTCAAAAAGGGAAATTCCTAGTTCACTGTTGATCAAAAAGGAATTAAATCAGTTAACTCCTTATTCTACTCAAATTGAATAAGTTAACTCCTTATTCTACTCAAATTGAATAAGTTAACTCCTTATTCTACTCAAATTAAATCAGTTAACTCCTTATTCTACTCAAATTAAATCAGTTAACTCCCTTTAATTTGGGAATCTTCCTTTATGACTGAACTTCACCTTTAATCCTGACCGTTGATTGAAATTGATCTCAACCATTGATGGATTCCAGGAAAGTCTATTTAAGAGACCCTCATCTCTTCATTTTGAGAGGAGGTTGAATGAGAATTTGCATTGAATTGTTGTTGGATTGTGCATTCATTTGAGCTCCCTACTTTCATATTCATTTTCTAGTTTGATTCTCATCTAGATTTAATATGCATACATTTAGTATAATTTCTTTTACATTTTCTTAGATTAAACGTGCATACTCCATTCTCGATTAATCTGCATAATCATATAGATTAATTTCATTTCAAATCATTCATTCTTACAGGGTCTGGTTGCTTAAACACCTCGGATTTGAGGATATCTGACAAGCAATTCCCTTTAGATAGAAGGCAATAGGTCACTTTGCAGGCTAATTTTTGGATGAACAATCCAATGTTCATTTCGGGATGAATCCGCATATAATGACCATGTTGAAGTGTGTGTGTTAGCATAGGCTGCATATTCACGCATACACATAAAACTCTTGATCATACATAAAATACTTCCTTTTGGAATCATTTATCTTCTCACTAAAGAAAGCAATAGGTTTATTTTCTTGACTCAATATAACTCTTATTGTGTTACCACTTGCATCACATTCAACTTGAAACACCTTATTGAAATAAGGGAAAGCCAATATATGTAACTCAACAACCTTTTGTTTCAAAGTTTCAAAACTCTTATCAGCTCCATGTATCCACTTGAAATCCTTTTTGTTTCCTCTCATTGTCTTAGTCATAGCATTACAAATAGATTTGAAATTCTTTATAAACTTCTTGTATAAACTAGCCAAACCATGAAATGATCTTACCTCACCTACATTCCCAAGTGTAGGCCATTCTAAAATTTCTTTAACCTTCTTAGCATCCATTCCCAAACCATCAACTAAAATTAAAAATCCCAAATACACAATCTCCTCTTGCATAAAAGGACACTTTTTCAAGTTAATCATCCACTTCTCCTCTTTCAATCTCTGCAATACTTGTCTAACATGCTCAAGATGTTCTTCCTTAGTCTTACTAAATATCATAATATCATCCAAATAAAAAATCACAAACTTACCCAAAAATCTCTTGACAACTTGATTTCTTTAACCTCATGAAACTACTAGATGCATTAGTCAAACCATCTTTTATCTTGAAAGTAGTCTTCCATTCATCACCTTCTCTAATTTTGATCTGATGATAACAAATCTTTGAATCAATCTTGGTAAAATAAATTTCTTCACTCAAATAATCCATTATGTCATCCATCCTTGGCATAAGAAACCTATATTTCATAATGATCTTGTTAATATCTCTAGAATCAGTACACATTTTCCATTCTTCTCAGGTGCTAATACAAAAGTACAACACATGGACTCAAAATTTCTCTAATCAAACCTTTCTATAACAACTCATACACTTTTCTATTAAGTTCTTCATTCTTTGTAGGTGTTAATCTATATGGCACTTTATTTGAAAAACTAGCTTTAGGGATCAAAATGAATTATACTTCTTACTAGCAATAAATTATCTAGAATATCCTATATAACAATATCTTTATACTCATTCAATTTTTTTTTTTTTTTTTGCTAGTACTCAACTTCTACTAGTTTTTGTTGCTCAACCATCACTACTCATTACTTGGTCACCACTATTTTCTGTCACTCAAGTGCTATTGGTACAACTCAGCCTCCTAAGAATTATAGAAAAATAGACTTTATTCTTCATCATTTATTTTCCAAATTGCTTTCCATTAACCATGCAATTTCTCATAGTAGTACAATTAACCTCATCTAGACTTTCAATCAAATGTAACAATATTTGGTTTCTCCCATTCACCCAAAGAGTATATTGATTCAATCTTCTATCATGTATAGCATATTTATCATATTGCCAAGGTCTACCCAAAAAAATATGACAACAATCCATAGGCATAATATCACACAAAACTTCATCAAAATAATGTCCAATCTTGAACTTCACAATACATTGTTCACTTACCAATACCTTATGCTCATCTTTGATCCATGAAACATGATAGGTTTTAGGATGCTTCAACCTCTATAATGTCAACTTTGAAACCAACCCTTTTGATGCTAAATTTGTAGAACTTACATAGTCAATGATCACCTTGTAATATTTCCCAACCATCTTAGATTTGGTCCTGAAAAGACTTCTCCTTAGGATAGGTTCCTCATCATTTCCCTTATCACATAAGGTTCTTCTTACCATCAAATTTTTTGCTTCCTCAAGTCCACTTGGTGAACCTTTAGTGTCTCCTTGAATGATAACATTTTTGTTACCTTTCCCATTTTAGAGGATTTACACTCAAATGATCTATGCCCTTCTTTACCACAAAAACCACCTCTAGAATAAGAATTACCTCTTCCTAGATAAGAACTAGTACCTCCTTGCTAAGAATCACCACCTTTCCACTTGGTCTTTCCTTTTTGATCATTCTTCCATTTAGATTTTCTCTTATCTTGCACAAAATTGTTAGATCTGCTACCTAATCCACAAGATCTACCTCTACCTTTTTAGAATCTACCAAACCTACATCTTTGTCTTTGTTCATGCTTCTTTTTCGAGATCTCCTCATCTTTCAAGGTATATTGATACTTTCTCCACTCTTTCCAATTTTGAAAAACTTATCTCATCTTGAATCTCAAATCTGAATCCATTTATGTACCTTACAATTTTCTCAACATCATCATCCACATGTCTAGATCTAATGTATGATCTATAGAATTCCTCAACATACTCTTTCATAGTCATGTCTCTTTGTCTCAAATTTTGCATCTTTGCCAACAAGCTAACTTTGTAATCAACAAGAAGGAAATTGTTCTTCACCTTGTTCACCATTTTCAGCCAAGTCCTAGTCTTCTCCTTTCCTCTCCTTTGTCTATTAGTTTGCAAATGCTCCCACCATAGTGAGGCAGGACCCTTCAACCTAGTAACTACAATTTTCACCTTCATATTATCTAGAGTATTTTCATACTCAACAAACTTCTCCATATCAGAGATCTAGTTCAACACACCATTGGTATCCAATTTTCTATCATAAAGAACAACTTCCATAGAATGCTTTGAATTTTTCCTAGACGATACTCTAAGTAATATTGCCTCATCTTGATCTTCTTTAGGTTCTAGGTTAGGGTTTTTTGCTACTACTTCATCATCACTCACATCATCAAGATGCACTCCTCTTCTTTGGGTTGTCTCTACAACATCTAATTTGGATGCAATTTGTCTTAATGTATCCAATACAAAATTATCAACATTTCCTTTATCTCAAACCATCTTTAAAATTTGGTTCCTACAAGATTGTAACCCTCTACAATTTGTAGGTCAAATTATTACATCTACTACCCTACAACCAAATCAACTTTGGTTTCTACACAATCCAATATCCATAAGGACAAACCTTGAGCTTTGATATCACCTAATTTAGGGAGGACAATAGAAATTAGGGCCAAAGGTACACCTAGCTACCAAAGCCACCTACTAGAGTAAACACAATGGAAACACAACATGAAGAACAATAACAAAAGGAGATAGAAGAGAAAGATAGTTATTAATTCATCTAATTACTAAATACATTCCTGGCTATAAGGACTTCTAGGTTACAACCAACATTACAATTCAATCTTTTATCTTCTATGATGATCTTCACATTATAATCCTCCTTATTACTTTCCTGATCAAACTACTCACTAAGACTCTACCCAAGATCCCTTTAAATAGTTGCATGACCACAAGTCAACCTATTACAAATTACCAACAAAAAAAAAACTTACATTAAATGAATAACCAAGCCACAAGTTGACTCTCAACAAATATTAAATACTAATAATGAAATAAAATAAATGCAAGGTTTGTCTAAATTGGAACTAGACATAGATAACTCAGTCAAAGAAGGACCAAGGCAAAACTTACACTCAACAACAATCAACACATACACAAACTTGACACCAAGAGGTACTCAACACATATTGAGAACTTGAAACCAACTAAGAACTAGACATCAACCAAAAACTTGGAATCAACCATGAACTTGACATCAACCATGAACTCAACATCAACTACTAACTCAAAATCAACTAGGGACTTAAAAATAACTAAGAACTCAATACCAATAGGAAAAAAAATTATGCAAGATAACCACACAACCCAGGATGCTCCTGCATCAAGTCTACATTGAGAAGCCTAAAGGATTTCCTTTGATAGAAGAAAATGACATACTATGAAAATTGAAGAAAGAATTGTATGGTCTAAAGCAAGAACCTAGAACTTAGTATGCAAGATTGGACAAATATTTGGAAAATTTGGAATTTGCTAAAGGTACAATAGATAGAAATTTGTATTTGAAATAAATTGAGAATAGATTGTTGATCATTGTGATATCTATTGATGGTATAATCTTTGGGGGTAATGATGAAGCAAGTGATAAATTTGTTGATGAAATGAAGAATGAATTTGAGATGAGTATAATTGGTGAGATGAAATTATTCTTGGGTCTAAAAATTTTATAAAATAGTGATGGTATTTTCTTATCACAAGCTAAGTATTTGAAAGACTTGTTCAAAATATTTGGCTTGGAATTTTGTAAGCATGTTGGTACACCTATGGTAATTGGTCACAAGTTATCTAGCAAAGATGAGACACATAAATTTGAGAAAAGAAGTATAGATCTATTATTAGAGGTTTACAATATCTGACCCACACGAAACTAGATATAGAAAATTTAGTTGGGATAGTAGCAAGATTTCAAACCAATCCTAAGGAATCATATTATGCAGTAGTAAAGAGAATATTTAGATATTTGAAGGGTACATCTAATTTTGGATTGTAGTATGATAGATCAAATGAATTTATTTTGTGTTCTTATACTGATTTGGATTGGGTAGGAACTATGGATGATAGAAAGAGCACCAATGGTGGAGCATTTTTCCTTGGAGGAAGATTAGTTCCTTGGATAAGAAAGAAACATGACTATATTTCATAGAGTATAGTAGAAGAAGAGTATGTAGTAGTAGAAAACAATTGTAATTAGATCATATGGATGAAGTAGATGTTGGGGGATATTGGGATATAATTCTTATATACTTTTAGCATACATTGTGATAACAAAAGTACAGTGAGTATGTCTAAAAATCCTGTGTTGCATTCTAAGACTAAACATATATCTACTATGTATCATGTTTTAAGAGAAAAATTTATAGAGAAAAAGATTAGACTAGATTACGTGAGTACAAAAGATAAGATTGTATATATCTTTATGAAGAATTTTCCTAAAGATACATTTGAGAATTTGTGAGGTATGCTTATGGTTATGCCCCTGGCTACTTTTGAGTAGATGATGTAGAGAATACATCATTCTAGTGGTATAGAACACTATTATTTATTTGGACTCAATGCTGATGCTTCATGTATGGGGGAGTATCTAAGGTGAGAAGAGTCATCAAGGAATTAGTTAGATGGTATTGAATAGTGTCTTGGATACTTGAGATGGTTGGAGACTTTGAGAAAATGATTGACATAATAAATCCTTTGTCATTAATGTCAATGGGGGAGATATTGTATTAAAAATATCTCCTATTTATGGGGGACAAGTGTTGTAGATGGAGAATATAATCTCTCTAACATAATGGGGGAGAGAGTTCTATCAATGGGGGAGAAGTGTGAACAATTGATGTTGATTCTAAGAGTGAGGAAGTAGAAAGAGAATTATTCTATGATTTTTGGATTTGATTGATGAAGAATATTTAAAAAGAAGAGAATAGTAGCAAGAACAATAGATTTTGATTTGGTATTCTTAGAATTTAGATATTTTTCATCTATGTTGCCATCAAAGCCAAAGGGGGAGATTGTTGGCATGAATGTTGATGGTATTCCTTTGGGGGAGTATCCTAAGCATTGGAGTGAGTATGTACATGATTGACATGTTGTATTCATGACTATATTCATCATTGATGACAATATTATATTATTTTTGTGAAGATTGGCAGAGTAGAAGACTGAGAATGAGGTCATACAAACTGTGTATTGATGATGAGATCAAGCTTAGTTAAGGATGTATTCTACATTATGTCTTGATGAAGTAGAAAAGTATGTTTACAAAGACTTGAAGACATGAGGATGTTATTCATGAACTATAGAAGACATTAAGCAAAAAAACACCTAAGAAGTAATTTATAATAATTGATTTATATTTTTTAAGTAGGATAGAATCATGATGAGCGAAGTTAGATACTAACAAAATATAGTTTGATGGATGATGTCAACAAGTGCACAAGGACACCTTTGAGAAGAAAAATTCCCCTGCTCCAACTTTATCTTTGAAAAGATTTAAAAGGTTGCAAATTAAATGGCTTGGATAAGAAACAATTGCTTGATACAGAATGGAACAAATGGACATTTATGCATAAAGAGATGAATTAGAAACATATCAAACTTCTTGCCATCCTAAATTTGATTATGTTATACTTGAAGATCCAAAAAGAAAATTTCATAAGAATATTTCAAAGTACATATAAATCTAGGATAAAATAGTTTTATGATTACATAGCAACTATTTCCTGTTGTTGCAATATGTTTAAAAATAGTTAATTTGATTATGCTGTGTTTGGAAAAGCTACATCTTCTAAGACTGTATATGTTGAGATTAAAGTGTTACAATGATTATTACCAAATTGCACAACTCTATATTAAATAATATCTATAATAACAATAAGACATAAATAACCATAAATAAACTAGATTTTAATGTAATATAATGAATATGAGTTAAAAGTATTAATAATATTAGATAATAGTTATTAGTTTAAGAGAATATTCAATCTACAAGCTTGTTATCATTCTACTATATGGACTCTAGATCTAAGATATATCATATCAATAGTGTGGGCTAAACTCACCACAAATGACACAAGACAAATTGGAAACAAATTCAATTGTGCAAAATACACTTTTTTTTACCAGATTTTTTGTGGTTTTACAAAAAATGGAGATGAAGATCATGAAGAACAATTGCTATTTTTTTTTTTTTGTAAAAATCCATTGTGTTTTGCACAATCCAAAAATAGTACGGCAATTATGGGGAATTTCTAAATTCTTTGCTAAATTCTCTCCTAAATTAGTTTTTGTACTATGACAATCAGGGGCATCATAACTAGAAACTTAAGGAGTTTTTGCTACCATGCAAGACATGTTGCTAGTAAAGCATATGTACATGCTTCAAACTCAATGAAATGAGAAAATCACAAGTACCACTAGGATTCAACATGTTATACACAAATACGAATACAACTATAAATATATGAAAATATAAAAAAAAACCTCCCAGGATGTCATAAGATTAAAAATCTTGCTATTATTTTCCATTTTGTTCAACAAATTGAACCGAAATAATGTTGGGCAACCTTTAGTAATCATGACTCACTGTACAGGAGGAAAAAAGTAAATCAACATACAATCCTACTTATTTCCACACAAAATGGCACGTAGAAGTAAACATATAAAACTAGATTTGTTAGTTCACAACATTATTTAAACGTAGGTTATTATCCATGCATGCTATAATCATGAATATAAACTAGAGAAACAGAACCATGAGTTGACTTCTACAATTACCTATGTATGTCTAGGCATTATTGGCTTGCCTACAAGTAGCTCAACAAGTATGCAACCTACATTCCAGAGATCAACACCTACACCATAATCTATAGCACCTAACAAAAGTTTTGGAGGATGATACAAAGGTGTAACCACTTGACTAGTCATAGGTTGCTTGTGATTAGGATTGAAAAATGTTGCAAGTCCAAAATCAAATCACAAACTACACTGGGTATCCTCCTCTCTCTACCATACCTATTATGCACATTTCAAAACTAAGTAGGGCTTTATGGAGGCATGAGGTTTTATTTGTTCCACACATGATGGCTATGCTGTCTTTGTCCCAAGAATTTTTTTTATTGATTCCAAAAGTTTATTGTGACGGTTACTAGCCAAAGGTGATAGAAGGTTGGTTTATGAAGTTACATGTCCTAAGCATCTCCTGAAGCATCCTCATTTACAATAGCCTAATAATAACAAACAATTGGGATTGTGATAATCAGTTGAAACACAAAAGGGTGGATTCAGGATGTATTCAAACAATATGAACTTGAAGTAGGATGGATTTATACATTGTTTTGAATGAATTTGTCTCACTAAGAAAACTTAAGTGTGCTCAATGTCTCATTTGCAAAAAGTTCCAATACAGAGTATTTTTTAGATATTGCATCATCTTTTTAGTTAATAATGAAAATATAGATGTCAAGTGCTTATAAAAGTTACATTTATGATGAGGGAAAAACTAGACATAAACCATAAAGATGGACTAATATTTTCTATAATTGTTGTTTTAGAGTTTCCACCAAGTGAATCCTATAAAAACAAAGGAGTAGCTTGCATTACAATTATACTAAAAAAATGAGAAAAGGAAAAGCTTGGTTCACTTCAATTTGCCCCAAAAAATGAAATAAGAATTTTGATCCAAATTTTGTGATCGATAAGAATCCGAATTTGTACCTTGTGACTTAGGTAATAATTCATCATCACTATTTTGAAGACTACTTTAGTAACATACAAGTCCTGACATCAATTAACTAATTTGACATTTATTAAAACCTCATAAAGTAAAAAAATTTCCAAACATAACATGATAGATTGTTTCCCTATGGTCTAGCTAGTGCTTAAAATTTGATACAATTTGTAATTGTTGTGCATATAATTTATGTTTTTTAAGGAAGTTATGTATTGTTTTGAGTTGCCAAGGCACAAATTCCAATTCAAAGTTGGGGTTCCAATGTTTTAGCTTTTAATGTGCAGACAGATAGTCAAACATCATACATAGGTTTCAAATTAAGAAACATAACCCATGAAAATCTCAATTTCCAATTCTTGCCTTTCTAACTATGAGTTTCTCAATAGCTAGATTTTCAAAGCTATCGCCATGAAAATAAACAAGAAGCCATTAAAATTTAAAATGTCGAATGTACACAAAAATGACTCAATTTTTCATGTATCTTAAATATAGTCAAAGTATCACCTCAAAATTTAAAGTCACACCACCACTTGCTCCAACTCATGATGAACCTAGGCAACAACACCAATTCAATTTAGATACTTGTAGCCCATATTTCTCTTGAGAAAGAATAATACAGTCACATATATTACCTACTGATGGTGCAATTATGGCTTGACCACTCCCAAATGTTCCAATCATTTCTAAAAGTTGTTTCTTTCTTACTTCATCAAGTTTTTCCAATGATCTTTCTAAAGATCTCATTCCAACAAGCTAATGCAAAACCACAAGTCCAATGAGCATCAACCTTAAAAAATCCAAAATAACATATATTGACATTGGCATATGTTTTCCATAGCTTCCAATATTGAAAATGCAACATCTCTAACTTTTGGAGCTCCATCATGTAGGCACTAATAATAATAAACCAAAAACTATTAAGATAATGGTCAACACTAACAAAGATGCATACCCAGCTCACACAACATTTATGCAATAGTATTTAAGAAACTAATATGTATACGCATTCATTTCAACATCAAAATTACTTCAACTATAGAGAAGACAAATATTGTATTTACCTCCATACAAATTGGAACATAGTCTTTATGAAGTTTCAGAACTGTAACTTTGTTGCTTTTTTAAATACAAAAGGCTAGCCAGTTTAGCATCAGAGAGCATATTAAGGGTACTTTATTCTTGGTAGTAGTTTTCACATCTACAAGAAATATTTTAACACCATTAACACAATGAATTCCTCAACTAACAAAATAAAATGTCTTTGAAATTCTAAAATTGCCATTTGGGTTTTTTTTTCAAAATTAGAAATGTCAAATGATGACATTGAAAACATTTGAACACCATTCATATATACATTTGAAGTAACTAATTTAAATAGAATTTTAAAATATAAAACCCTTAGCTTTCTAAGGACTCTAGAATCTTGAAAACTTGCAGTGGCTTTAAAAAAAAGGTGAGGCACATTTATAAATATAAAAAATTAAAATCTTGTCCATTCCAATTATATTTCAATATTCTTTTAACATATTCAAAGTAGGTGTAGTTATAAATCTAAGATCACTCATTCCTTCAAGTTATTATAAGAAAATGTGAAATCAAGAGTTGAAATTAGATATCCCTATGTGACTTTCATAACTCATAAGCACATCTTTCCAAGTAATTCCTAATATTTAGTTGCAAAATCAAAGTGAAATTTAATCTTGATAAACACAACTAGTCCACCTCATCATAAAGAGGACTAAGTTCAACCATGTAATGCAACCATGTACCCCTACTAGTTTTTAGGACTAAGTTCAGTGACCATCACTTCCTCTCACTAAAGGCACATACTAGTAATGATAGCAATTTCTAGAGATGAACATTGACACGAAGGAAAATAGTAACATTCAAAGGTTAAGTAGGCACATTAAGAACTAGAAGCAGAAGTAGCAACATCAACACCAAACTTTCAAAGGAGGCTTATGGATAGTTGAAGATGCATTGTATAAAATACTACATGCAAAATACTTCTGTGCAACCTAAATCATGCTATAAATAGCTGGCATTCTGTACTCCATTGTTTGAAATCTTGACATTGTTAACACCTTGGTTATTATTAATGATTGTTATTATTAATTATAACATTATCGACAGAGTTGTAACTATCAAGTTTGTAATGACTATTATTATTAATTATGCTCTATTTTTTTGGATGTGACAAACAACTACACAACCCAACCATGTCACTGTACTCAATATTCCCATAGCCTATACTACTTTGGGAGAACTACAACACATCCATTGTTACATTAGAAAATATAGATTCAAATTAGATAATGGTTCTCTTAGTAGTGCACTTGTAACAATGTATGTGAAGTGTGGGTGAATAGATTTTTCTTAGAATTTTTTTGATATGTTATCGAAAAGAGAACCAATAACATCGAATGCCTTGATTGTACGATTTACATAGAATGGGTATGTTGATGAGTCATTGAATATTTTTCATCAAATACAACTAACTGGTGCAAAAATTGATGTGATTACTCTATTCGGTATACTCCCATCATGTTCTCTACAACAAGGTAAGTGTATCCATGGCTGCTCAATCTAAAGATGATTTTTTCACTTACATGTGTGTGCAATGATGTTATGGACATGTACATTAAACATGACTATGTAGAGAGTGCACACCATATATTTAATCAAATGTCTAAAAGAGATCTAGTATCATGGAACATTATTATTTTTGGTTATGTTTAGAGTGGAGACTTGAATGAATGCTTGGCCCTCTTTCATAGATTGTCACTAGCAGGCATGATACCAAATGTTGTTACACTTGTGAGTATTCTCCCAATATGTGGAGCTATAAAAGCTCTAGTAGAAGGTAAGGGCATTCACTATTACATAATTAAAAAGGGATTTGATGTAGATGTATGTATGATGACAACACTTGTATCTATGTATGAAAAATGTGGGGATATAGAGATTTCTCACCAATTATTCAACAAGATATCTAGAAGAGATGTGGTGTCATAGAATGTGCTAATATCTGATTATGTCCAAAATGGACATGCTAGTGATAGTTTGACACTCTTCCATTGACTTCAAGAGGAAAACATACAACCAAACTTGGTAACTATGGCAACTGTGCTCTCAGCGTGTGCTTACTTAGGAGCTCTACAATATGGCAAGTGGATCCATGCCTACATAATAGAATTGGACTTGAATTGCATGTTTTTGTGGGAATAGCTATCATAGACATGCATGAAAAATGTGGTTATGTGGAGCTTTCATTCAAAGTGTTCAAGAAAATGTGTAGTAGAGATGCAACCTCATGGAATGCAATAATTGCTACCTACAAGATACATGGTTATGGGGAGAAAGCCCTTGATCTCTTTTCATAGATCAATATTACCTTTATTAGTATTTTGTATGCATGCTCCCATTCTAGTCTTGTGAATGAAGGTTGGTAGTACTTTAATTGCATGAAGGATATGTATTGTATCACTCCCAGGGTTAAACATTATGCATGCATGGTGGATCTTCTTAGCTGAGTTGGACTTCTTGATGAGGCACATGAGTTCATCATAAACATGCTATTAGAGCCTAGCATTAGTGTGTGAGCAAACTTGCTCTTTGACTACAAAATTAAATACAATATTGAGCTGGGTGAACATGTGGAAAAGTTTCTTCTTGACTTAGATTCTTAGAAGTCTAGAGCTTATTTATTGCTCTCAAATATCTATTCTAGAACTAGAAGATGGGATGATGCAACCAAGTTGAAATCAATGATAAAAAAGAAGAAGTTGGTAAAGAGTCCTGGATACAACTAGTTATTGAATAAGGGTATGGTGCATTTATTGTTAGTAGGAGACACATATCATCAACATCAAAAAGAAATTCATGCAAATGTTGGAGAATCTAGCCTGTGATGTGAAGGAAGCTCCTGTTGTACTTAATAATAATTGTTTTGATTGTAAAGGTTCTGGAAAGAGTTTTAAATATCTAATTTGCATCAACATTTTGGATCATATTCCATGATTCCTCATCAAGATGGAAAAAAGTTGTTTTGAATGATGTGGCTATTAGACCAAGGATATTCCCTTTGCAACAATTGATTATGGAAAAAATCAAACCATGGTACATTCCCTGCAAAAGGCTGGATGATGTTGAAGAATCTCCATCAGTTAACTATGCCATTATATCTTCATGATATTTCTAAAAGATCTATAATTGTAAGTGATTTAACTCATTTCCATTATTTCAAAGATGGGCTTTGTGCTTTTAGATGTTGTTATTGGTAAATGAAATGATGGAGAATACTATGCAATACTAGTTCCTCGAATACTAGTTACCTTGAATTAGTAGTAGGGAGTGAGAAGTCACTACTTCTCTGATACATTCAATGTATCAATAAGCTTCTACAACAAGGGAAGTAATATTGGATGGCTAGTGCTCATGATAGACTAACACAAAACAGTATGTAAGCTAAACTCATGATGCATAATTGTAGACTTGCAGTTACTGGTTATAACTCCAGCATATGATGATAGATCCTGGAGGAGATGACATTGTTGTTCTAGACTAGTAATGGGTAGTTACTTCATATGGAAGAGGATAGTGGAGCAGGTAACACTACCATTTTTTATCACTTACAAGTAGCATCTCCATATGATGCTGGGCTCTAGAGCAGATAGCCTTAGTGTTTTTTTTTTATAATGTTTAGTTTCTCATGTTATGGAACCTTGGTGTGATAATAATGTAGATATGTAATTTTGATAGTTGCAACTTCCCAACATATATAGTAGTCAAATAGAAACTTTAATTTGAGCATCTACCTTTCCAATTTTAAGCCAATTGGACTACTTAAAGGATAATAAAAACTTTGTAGGCTACAAAGTATGCACATCAATTATCTCACATTCTAGATTGTTGCATGTCAGCTATTTAATTTATCTACTCTCAAAATTTTAGTCATTTAATCTATCTACTCTCAACAATTAATTTATGTTTATAAATATAGAAGCATTAAGGAGTATTTATGGTTTTCTAATAACATTTACCTCATATCATAATATTTGTGTGCTTGTTGTTTGAAACTTATTGCATGACCTTATTTTTTAGCTAATCAATAAATGAATTTTCCTGGTGATAAACCTATTAATGATTGTATGGATATATGAAAATTGGATTAGGAATAGTAGAAACTCTTGCTAGAAGGAATGACTCTAATCATAAACTATTGCCATCTTTAGATGTGATCATGAAGCATTGTCATAATGTACTATTACTCTCCTGTGTTTTCTGGGAATTTTTGGGCATGCATGTAGGCTATATTTTTTTACTATATTTTTTTAAACACGCATTTTTTGAACATATATGAGCTCTTGTTCTCAATCTATTTTCAAACTATTATAGCCTGACCTTATCAGCTATACTCTTGCACCCTCTTCGGATGCAAAGGCTAGTAATATTCTCTATGATTTGATTTTCTAGATATAATCCTCTCTAACTTGTTACATTTATAGGCTGAGAAAGATGCCAAGAGGAAAGCTAAAGAAAAAGAGATGAAGAAATTGCATAAAGAAAAAGAGAAGGAAATAAAACTAGAATTACAAATAGCCAAAAATTTAAGTTGAAAACAAAGTTTTTCTTTTAAGCCCAAACACTTTGCTTAATGGGAAGAAGAAAAAATAGATTCATCACCTGCACATTGTGATCCATTCAAAATGAAGGATCTTCTTTGAGTTCAAAATGTGGCACTTCAACAATATTTACCACTATAGGTGTTGCCGATGCCATATCAAGAGTTTTACATGCATGACCAGTTCTTGTAGCTAAGTTCTAAGAAGTAGCAAATCTAAAACTATTGGTGGCCATGCCAATGGAAGCTCCATTTTTGAGTGCTCTTGAGACACATTTTGTAGGTGTACTACTAGTAGAACCACAGTCTAAATAATTTGATGATGCCTTCCCTCCAATTTTTATAGGGAAAGGAGTTGCATTATTAGAACCTCCATTTCCAACAACAACCCCTTTACTAGATTGAATTACATTCCCATTTGCACAGTTTGCCTCAATTCCAAATGCATTGTTTAAAGAACAAGGAGTAAAATTTGTGTCTCTAGATATTTTACTATGATTTTACCATGCAAATGGAGACCACCTTCCATTAGTGATATTGGTTTCATGTCTTTGTGCCTAACCAAACCTATTTCTATTGTTCACATTTGTAGTTGAGGATGGTACAAATCCATTCTTTTATGGTTATGTAAAAGGAGGTAACTTTGAATCATCAGCCTTTCCACAATCATTCCCTTTGGTTTTGGTGGGAGTTCCATCAAATCTTTGAGAACCAGAGAAATTCTTTGTACAAAGACCTGCAAGTTTGTGTTGCTATTCAAAAATTAGGCAAAGAGGTTCCCTCATACAACCAACCATTTTTGTTGAAGGAATCTCTTCACCTAATTTGATTAAAGAGAAAGGAAATTGATCTCCTTTGGATAAGGATGCTTCACAATTAAAATATGGTATCCCATCTTCATTGCCTCAAATAGATTTCCAAGATACCATATGAGATCTTCCCTATGATCTATGAAGGAACATTGTAACTCTTCATGAGATGTTGAATATAAGTTATGATGGATGTATGGGATGGCTTATGTGGTGGATGCACTATGAGAGTACATGAGTCTAAGGATGGCTCATGTTGGTAGTCATGTATAGAGATGAGCATTATGCATTGGAAGGACATATTAGATCATAAAATTTCTTTTTAGGTATGAATGGTAGGATACCATCTTTCAGTCTTGAAGCATCTTCATCAAATATCAGGGATCCATGTGCCTTCTCTATTTATTGGAATTAAGTGTGTAGAAGTTGTGTTTATTTTTTTAATATACCACTCAATTATGCAGTGTACCCAATTGATGCAACACAACCTCTGCACCCAATTTAGTTAAACAGAAAGGACATTGATTCCCTTCGATAAGGATTCTTCACAATTGAAAGGTGGTTTTTATACCCATAGTTCACTATATTTAAGGTGAAAATCACATTTATTCTCCAACCTAAGGGTTTGTCAATGAACAATGATCACTTATTTCTCTATTAAAACTAATTGAAAACCAATGCCACCAAACCAAGATGCTTTTGATTTACTATCTTAACATATTCAATATAATGGATCTTAAAATCACTAGTACATAGAATAGATATAACAAAATTAACTATCAAAAAATATAAATATGACTTATTTTAGTGTATTTAAAGCATTGTTTACATAATCTCTTTATAGTATATTTGACTTATTTTTGACAATTCATTTGCATAGCATGAAAGAGCATTGAGTTCTCACCATTGTGGTTTTTGTGCAATTATATTTCATTAATAATGAGGAAGATATCTATGTTTTGTGTAAGATTTTTGAGACCCTCGCTAGGTAACTAGTCAAAAGTTATAATATTATGGAATTTGATAGAAAAATCAGTAATATTTCATTTGATTTTGAATTTGCATTGAGAAGTGGTTCCATGTGAGAATGTCATGATGCCCTAGTGGCTTAAAATAGTAAGATCCATGTATTATAGTTGTAACAAGTCTTATTAATCAAAAGAATACTATATAAGGGTTTGTGAATAATGACAATAGGTTAATAAGGAAGAGAAAAATTTAATGGGTGCTCTATACTCTTGGGTGGATGTTTTAATGAAGATAAACAATATAATTTTCATGAAAACTTCAACTTAGTTGTCTAAATATTGACAATAATTTTGGACCATTATTCTTTTGTGAAGCTTGATTCACCAATTCATTAAGGATTATGAATTGGGAGGACTAAGGTTTTCTTATGTTCAAGATTCCAAAAGTTGAGATTAAATGAAATCTTATTAACATACTTTGAATGTTAATAGTAAATATATATTCCTTGTTATAAGTAATAGACAATATTATGTTATTGTATTTCACTGTTGATTTCTCAAGGATATTGTAAAAGTTTGATAGAGTTTGATGCCTAGAGATGTCTAATTCAATATTGGAGGTAATATATAATGAATATTATAATGTCATTATGATAATGAGTTCACTGATTGGTTTTTGACAACAATGTAAGAATCTTGTTTGTTAAAATGGGTATTTGGACAAGGTATGTTAATAATTAAACTTGGCAATAGAGTAAAGGTTTTGTGTGTGTAGGTTATAAGGACATTGGACAAGGATCTTGGATTGATAAATATGTTTGGAACCTTGAATGGAAGAATGAGATTTTATTGATAAGGTAAGATTTATTGATGATTAAGTTGATGACCCTTTGAAGTAATGCTCTTGAGAAACATTGCAGCATAGTGAATGATGATCTTGTGAATATGGTGATTGAATAAGGATATTAAACCTTGAATTTTATCAATTGAGTAAGGATAGGTTTGGGGGACCTAGCATAAGTGTCTTGAAATGAATGATTTCATGATGTCACCTCTAGAATAATGATTTTATATGATGAAATTTTGTATGGAACAACAAGATCCTAGTATGATGTTGGTTGTTAGAGATACAAAAATGAAATCCTCAAGGAATATTATAGCATTAGTAATCAAGTACTAGCTATAATGAGCACTAAATATCTTATATCTTATGCATAGCATTAGTATTCGGTTAAAGTCAAGATACTATTGTTTGTTATATGTGAGAATTGAGAGAGTTAAAATGTATTGTATTCATCAAAGAGGAAACTTTCATGACAAAAATCCATGAAAACATCAATCTAATCAAGTGTAATGTACTCACAAGTTCAAATTTGATCAAGATCATTAATATATAACATAGATCAAGAGAGAAGAACATAATAAAATGAACAAGGGCATCTGATTCTAGTAAGGTAATAAGTAATCAACATTTAGAGACAATATAATCATCTGAAGGTAATCAATGTGAAGGAACCTTGAAACTTGGAGATGTTTTTCTTTACCAAGGAGAATGATGTATGCAACAAATATATGGAGTGATTCCATTAAGAGTAAAGTTCTACAGATCATGGCTTGTCTTGAAACCTGATGTATGTAGATTGAGATATTAATAAAGTCATCTTGATGCATACCAATGAATCTATTCACTATCATTATAGTTTTTAATGGTTAGATTTGTGTTGTTAATGTCAAAATTTTAAAGTTCCATGCACTATATAAACTAAATCATCAAATTATGTGTATTTTTTCATCCATGGTATCTCATTTGGTTAAGTAGTTGCAGAGATTTCCTTGAAACTAACAACACTTGGATTTGGTAATCTCGAGGCCATTCCAAATGTAATATTTCCATAGGTTGAGGCCCTAGTTATAGAGAAAGTTTAGGGGGGGGCATAATGTGTTTTTGTATAGAGGGTTGTAGATGACCATGTGTTGTTGTCAAGATTATGAAACCCTCAAAACTAACAAAAATTGCATGATTTAGAGCATGGGTTGCTTTCATGAAATAGGTAACACTTCAAAATCTCAGGTGGGTCTAACACATTTTCATCTAAACAATGAATTCTTGAGCTTACAAACTAAAAACTCGCTTGAAGAAGAAAGCTTGTAATGCCCCTATTAGGCTACTGGAAAAACCCATTTGCTTGAACCCCAAACAGTAGGAGATTTCTTCATCCAACTAGTCAAACTAGTCCTGACTTATCTCAAAGTCTAGATCTAGGTATGTCAGTAGCCACCCGTCACACTCCCATCACCCTAAAGGGAATCATAATTGGTTCATCCTGCAACAAAGGTAAAGGCCCTCACAATTTACCTTCTCCTAGTTATGGGGGGTAGGGTGGGGCTCCTATCCCCATCTTTGTTCTTGATTTCCATACCCCTTTCGCCTATCCCTCCTCCCTGATCGAGATCAGCCACTATAATTTATTTTTGTTCAAATGTTTTCTCAAAAAGCTCTTGCGGAAATTTTCTTTTTTTTCTTTTTGTTATGAACCTAAGTTGGTCAAAAATTTGACCAACTTGGGCATAAAACCCTAGTTTGGTCAAAATTTCAACCAACACGGGGATAAAAATTTAAAAAAAACATGAAATCATAGGCCAATATGGCCTTTGGTCAAAAATTTTGGTAGAAAAACAAGGGAAAATGTACTAGTTATTGGTGATCTTGTATCGAGATCAGAAGAGGTTTGGTTTAGTCAAGAGGAATGAGAAGGAGCTAAGTTTATTTCATTTCTATTATTTTGCAAGAAATAATATAGAGACCAGTTGAACAGTGAGTTTGGTGGTCTTGTCCCTGAAGTTGTTTGGATAGTAGGCCCATCTGCCTTCTATAACTCCTAATAGGGTTGGAATCTCCTAATAAGAATTCAAAGTCTCCTAATAGGGAGAGATATACACTAAATATATTTCATTGTCTCTTAACAGAGTCCATCCTCTTACAAGGAACTTTTATATTAGTACATCATTTTGTGGGTACCATCCCCACTTGAGTTCTCCCTCTGATCAAGGGTTTCTCTAGCTAACATAGCTGGTACAATATTGTGTATGCATATCTTCTTGGTTTCTAATTATATTGTTCATATGGTTAAGGATTAATAAGGTTGATAAATGTTTCAATAGTTGGATAGCTGATTCACTCCACCTCCCTGCTCCTCTTAGTTATCTTGGTGAACTTTACTTTCTAACAAAGCATTGGATGCAAGAGATATAATTGAGGAGAGAAAATGTATCAAATCAAGCTAAGAAAGGTTAGAATCCTTAGAGAGGGATACTAGAAGGGGTTAGTGGTTTGATCAAGGAGGTGATATTGAAACAAATGAGAATCCTTATAGAGATAATGGAGAAAGGTTGGATCCTGATGAAAGGAATATGATAATATTGCATAAAGATTTAAAAGGTGGTGGAATAAAAACAAATTTTGAGTTTCCTATATAATATTAGAAGATTATAGTGAAGAATTTTTGGGGTAGATAAATTCCCTAGAAAACTATTTGAATATGAGGATATGAGTGAAGATTAAAAGGTTGATTTTGCTAAAACTAAATTGAGAGTGACAACATTGACATGATGGACTAGTGAGAAAACAATGAATTTTTCAAGAGGGGGAACATAGGTCACTTATTGGAGTAGAATGATGACTATGGTGAAGAATTATTTTCTCCCTTAAAATTATGAAATTAAAACCAAAAGGTTGAGGGAGAATTTGAACCAAAAAGATCTTGATGTGATGACTTATATTTATCGATTCCATAACATGAGTATAAGAGGAGATTTAAATGATGAAGAATAAAAAGTAGCAAGGTATTTAAATGGATTAAGGTATAACATTTAAGATAAAATAGGGTTGAGTGTTCCTAAGACATTGGGTGAATGAATTTAGACTATCATTAGGGATGAAGAAAGAGTTAAGAGGAAACAAGAAAGAAAATGTGATGGTAGAGGTAATGATAATAGAGGAAGAGGCTCTAAGTAAAATAATGAGAGTGAAGGAAAAGAAAATATTTACAAAAACAAAGAGTCAAGTGCATATAAAAGTGGTGGATATAAGGAAGGTGGAAGATTTGGATTAATAAGGTGATCAAGTGTGTTTATAGGAAGATGTTATTATTGCAATGAATTAGAAAATTCATTTTTCAAATGTCTTTAGAAGAATTTGAATTTTTATAGGAAGAATAAGGAGTCCAACTAATGCAAGTGAAAGAAGGTAAAGACGTTCCTACTTGTAAACCTATCATAGTGAATTGATAGGTTTAAGATATGTTAAGACTTATATGGACACCATTGAATGTATCTAAGGAGAAACAAAGGATGCCAAGAAAATGTCTTGTCAAGACCCATTACAAAAGTAACGATAACATATATAAAATTATTATTGATTCAATTTCCCAAGACAATATAGTTTTTCAATAAATGGTAGATAAGACGTATTTAGAAAGTTTTCCTAATCATAATCCTTATAAATCATATTAGGTGAATGATAAGAAATCACTTATCTTAATAAGCAAGCTTATGTTGATTTTAAGATTGGGCAATATCCAAATAGGCTCTTATGTGATATATTAAACTAATGAAAATTATTTTCACCTCATATTAGGCCATGAAAATATGATAGAAGGAAAATGAAGGATGGTTTTAATAATATTATTTTTGAAAACTACAATTGAAGCAATTGTTATGTTTTCATTAATGTCAAACCTTATTGGTAAGATAGTTTTCTATCTGATTTAAGTGTCATATCTAGATGATTGATGAAAATGATTTGAGAAGTAGGTTATAACAATAGCATCTAGAGGAAAAGTTGAGTTATGGAAAGGAAACTACAATAGAAACTTGATTAGTTAGACTTTAAAAAGATGAAGTGATTGTTTAATCATGCTACAATTTAAGAAGACAATTGTACTAAAGCCTAAGGAGTGATCAAAGATTGACCAAATACATAATCTTAACCACACAAAAGAGCATAAGATTAAGGAACTTGAAGTATATATTGAGTGATGCTAGTGTTGACCTAGTGCCAATATAAGCTGATTAGAAGTAGTATTGACTAAAAATCAGTATTGACTAAGCATTAGTATATGTGTTGAAAAAGAATGATAGTAGTGATTGAGTAACCCAGTGATAACCAAGTGTCAGAACACAATGTTGGCTGAGGGACAACATTTTAATACTTTATGAGAAAATCATTATTTCCACTTGATAGATTTGATTTCTTAGGACATGTAAAGTATGTTGATGATAAGGATAGATGACTTGAAATATTTAAATCAAGGGAAACCATGTTTGTGTAGTTCTATGGAAAGATTCAAGAAGAAGTTTGGAGACGTTTCTAGAATAGAAAAGAGGAAATGAAATGTTGGAAGGATTCAATGAATCTAATCAAAATCTAAGATCTATGGTAGTGTTTAAGTGAAAAAATATTAAAATTACCTATTTAAGGAGGTAGAAGGTCTAACCTAATAATTTTGGAGTAGTTGTTGATGCTATTGATTGAAAAATTTAAGTAGGAGGTTGGAAAGAGTTCTAGAGAAGTGAAGTGTGATTTCTTGAAGGGTTGCAAAGTGAATTAGAGACAGAGATGTTCAAAGCTATTTTGGAGACAAATATTGTATTCTATTTGTAGAAGACTATTCTAGGATGATGAATATGATGTTTCTTAAAGAAAAATATGTTTTTTTTCAATTGTTTAAGTGGTATTTTCTAGAGTTGAAAAGGAAACAAGTAACACTCTAAAGTTCTTGAGGTCTGATAGAGGTGGAGAATTCAATATATGCTACAATGATAGAGAAATTAAAAGGAAGATTTCAGTACCTAGGACCCCTCCCCAAAATTGAATAGCTAAAAGGAGAAATATTATGGACTATGCTAAAATACTGATGGTGGAGAAGAATGTGTCACATAAGTATTAGAGAGAAGTTGTAAGTACAATAGTGTACACTTTGAATAGAGTGCAAGTCAATAAAAGAAAAATTCTTACACCCTTTGAATTGTGGTATAGATATGAACCTAATGTGAATTATTTTAAAGTTTTTGGAAGCAAAAGTTATATACTAAAGGATAATGGGAATGGAAAACTATATTCTAGAAGTAATGAAGGCATATTCATAGGATATTCCAATAATAGAAAAGCTTAAAAATGTTTGACTTCTAACACTAACAAAGCTATGGAAAGTGCAAATGTTAAAGTTGATGAATATGCAAAAAAGAATGAAGTTGAATGCAAAAAGGAACTAGAAGATATATTAAATTCATATATGTGAATGAAAGTTTTCCCTGCACCCTACTTGAACAACAAAACAAAGCTATCAATCAACAACAAAATGTGAATGTCGAGTTGCAATAGCATATTGCCAAGCAGTAGACTGTGGGTGTCAACTAACAATAGAATGATGTCGAGGACCATGAAGAAGATGTCAAACATTAGGAAGACAATACCAAGAAAGTAGAATTTGAACCAGAACCTGAAATAGAGAGACAAAATGAACATGAAATTTTTTTTCAAGATGAACTTGTAGAATAAGAAATAAGGAAATAACTTATACTAGAAATATGTGAGTAGACACCATGCACCTGAGGAAATTATTGGTAATAAAGAATATGGAGTTATGATAAGGAAAAGACTTAGAAGTGAAACATGTTTACTTTGTGAGTTTGAGCCCAAAATCAGTAAATGATACTTTGGAAAATGAGGTTGGATTCAAGCAATGAATGAAGAAATTGAGAAAATAGAGAAGAACAAAACATGGAAACTAGTACCTAGACCTGAGGACAATAATGTTATTGGAACAAAGTGAGTATTCAGGAACAAGCTTAATGAAACAAGTGAAGTCACAAGGAACACGATTAGATTGGTATGTAAAGGATATGCACAAGAAGAAGGAATTGAATATGGGAAAACATTTACCCCTATTGCAAGATTAGAAGTAGTTAGAACACTACTTACCTATTTTACTTATAAAGGATCTAAGGTCTACCAAATGGATGTCAAATCTACATTTTTGAATGGAATACTTTAAGAAGAATTTTACATTTAATAGCCTAAAGAATTTGTATATCCTAGCAAGAAGTAATGTAAGATACACATTAAGTCTCTATATGGTTTAAAACAAGCCCCTAGAGCATGGTATGAAAGACTGCACAATTATTCGGTGACGATTGGATTTACAAGAACTAATGATAGCAACAATCCACATTTGAAGATAGTAATGATAATGAGGCATTTTTATCTAAAATATTTGTTAATGATATCAAATTTGGAGGAAAGGAAGAATTATGAAAATCATTTGCTAATTAAATGAAGAAGGAATTTGAAATGTCTATGTTTGATAAGATCAAATTCTTTTTTGGTTTACAAGTATATCAAATAAAGGAAGGTATCTTTATTACTCAACCACAATACATCAAGGAGATATTAAAGACCTTTGGAATGGAAGATTCAAGACTATTTACTACACCTATGACCATAGGACATAAGTTATCTAAGAATGATGATTCTACTGATGTGAACTAGACATTGTATAGATCAATGATTAGAAAGATACAATATGTTGTTCATAATAGACTTGATATTGCATTAGTAGTTGGGATAGTTGCAAGATTTTTTGTAAGTCCTAAGGAGAATGAAATGACAACTGTGAAAAGAATACTGAATCTAAAAGGAACAAAAGACTATAGATTGTATTACAAGAAGAATGACAAGTTTGAACTGGAAGTGTTCACTAATTCACATTGGATAGGAAATATTGACAACATAAAGAGTACAAGTGGAGGAGATTTCTTTCTACAAAAGAGGCTAGTTTCATGGACAAGAAAGAAACATAACTACATTTATCAATCAATGGTTGAAGCTAAATATGTGGTAGTAGCAGTGAATTTTTCAAACATTATATAAATTAAAAAATTATTGAGAGGAATGAAGGAGGAGATTACTGATCCATTTGTTATGTATTGTGATAAACTAGTGCTATAAAAATATAAGAGAATCATGTGATGCACACAAAGACTAAGTATATTTCTATCAAGTATCATTACTTGAGAAAAATAGTTCAAGACAAAGAAGTGAGATTGGAGTATGTGAATACTAAAGAGAAAAAATATTATATTTTCACTAAAGCTTTACCTAAGGATGCTCATAAATATATAAGAGGTAAATTAGGGGTGATCCCCATAGAAAAGACTACTTATCTGAGATGGACCTTTGCATCAAATTTGTTGATCAAAACATCTTACCAATTAATGCAGATAGTCCTACTTTAGGAACTATCTAAAGTAATAAAGAAAGAAGTAATGAGCAAAGGAAGAAGCATAGAATATTGTATCAATCATACATAGATGATAGAGGATGATTCAGTATTGACATGAAGATATCCACATGACGAAGAAGTATGAGAAAGAAAGATGAACTATCTTTGGCTATATTGTCAAAGAGGGAGAGAATGACAATTACCATAGAGTAATAATAAGAAAGAGGGAGAATGTATGTCAGTCACCATATGAAGATGGGGAAATAGTATTTAGAAAGAGATGTTGCAAAGAAGGCTGGTGTATGCAAGGTATTTCCACCAATGTGTTGCATTTAATGATTTGACATGATAGAGGGAGCTTATGTATTGCATATCAGAGCTACATGGATGAGAATCATAATGAATTTGAAAAGAAAGAGTGTTGAACACATGGATGAGAATCATATTGAAACTAAGGATATTAATGAAGATCTCACACTAAATATAGAGGGATTTTTCTTGATGCAATACATGTTTTGGATTGCTCGGTAACTAGAGGTGTTGTCATCAATGCCAAAGAGGGAGATTATTGGAAATTACAATTGGAAAAATTGTTATATTATCATTGTTGTCAAACCTTATTAGTACAATAATCTTCTATCTAATTTAAATGTCATATCTAGATGATTGATGAAGAGGATTTGAGAATTTGTTCATAACAACAGCACCTAGAGGAAAGGTTGAGTTATAGAAAGGAAACTACAATGGGCACTTGATTAATTAGACTTTGACATGATAAAGTGATTATTTAATTATGCTGTAAGTGAAGAAGATAATTTTACTAAAGCCTTGAAGGAGTGATCAAATATTGACCAAAAGCATAGGCCTGACTGTGAAAAAGTACATAAGATTATGGAACTTGAAGTATATGTCGAGTGATGCTTGTATTGACTAAGTGTTAGTATAAGTCAAGCAATAGCCATGTTGATCTACAATTAGTATTGACCAAGAATTGGTGTATGTGTAAAACAAGAATAATAGTGGTGACTAAGTAACCCAATGATGACCAAGTGTCAAACCATAGTGTTGGCCAAGGGATAACATTGATGGGCCTCTAAAAGGCCATTGTTTTAAGATCTCTTTGTCTTTTTTCAAAGCAATTATCTTGCAAAAATAATCATGACTTTATGGTTTTAAGTAAATGAACTTATATTTTCATGTATATGCTCTCTATATGATGACACATTAAGTAGAAGTATGGATAGTTCAAATATGTTATAATTGCTTGAATCTAAGGATAAAAATAGTATAATGAAGTGATGTTGCATGCTAATAAATGTTTCCTAATTTATGCTATGTCTTGGGTAGTTTTTCTCCTATAGCCATAAGATCTGCAAGAGTGGTAATTTGAACTTACACCTTTTCTAATATTAATGATAAAATAAATCTATGTATGTGGAAGTGGTGTACGCATTGAATTCTTTTTAAGTACTTGTCATGGATATTAAAGAGTCAACACCTTAGCATTAAATTCAGATCCTACTAGATTATTGAATCATTGCAAGTGGAGAAAATTATTATATGATTTATGTTGGAACAATGCACAAATGTAGCTTCTACAACCTGCTATATTCTTGGAGGATTTATTCATGGTTAATGACAATTATGTTTCAAACTTTATGAGTCTGTAAATGATCATCACTAATGGAGTAATCATAGAGTTAGGGAGTAGTTGTAGTTTCCTTTTAAATAATGCCTGTTGTAGCCTTAAGGGTAGTTTTTTTGAAAAGAAAATAAGTTAATTTTCATGGCAGTTGAGTGTGATTCAACTTTTAGTCAAGTTTAATTCCTTCAACATGAATGAATATAATGAGTAGTTCAAGGTTTTTTCTCTCATCTTGATTGTCTTTTTGGTTCACTCATCAAAGGAGGCCCACTTGGTGAGTGAACTATTCCATTAGAATAGATTTCATTTCCTTGACTTTTTCCTACAAGATAGAACTACATTGCTCCTGTAGCCATTGATAACATAATCAATGAATTGTTCCTACAACATAGTTGAATAGATAGGTTTACTACTATAGCATTACTTTCAAGCTTTAAGTTAAGTTGTCATTTCAATTGATAGCCTAGAACTCCTTTAGAATTTCCTTTGCATTAGTTCTAATGAATTGAAGGAGAATTAGAGCATAGACTTTGTAATCATCCTCTCAAGTTTACACTTCCCAGTTGACAAATTAAATGAAGTTAGTGTACTATTTTAGGTAAAACATAGGATATTATTTTTGGACTAACCACCAACCTTCCCCTTCAAGATTTGTGACATGGCTTAACTGGATCCTATGTTCTATAAATCTAATGGTTGTATTAGGGGTTAATAGGTCAATCTTTTGGTATAATGACTACTCTAGCTTGTAAGAAGTGGTATCAAAGCTTGGTCACAGGTTCAAATCTCCCTAGGTAACACTAAGGGGGGAATTGTTGGACTAACCACTAGCCTTCCCCTTTAGGATTCATGACATGGCTTAACCACCTCCCATGTTCTATAAATATAGTTGTTGTATTAGGCATTAATAGGTTCTTTTGGTACAATATAAACTCTAGTTTTTAATAGTTGTCTAACCATGAAATCACTTCAAAAGGATGTCCAAACCTTTTTTATTAAAGTAATAAGGTGACCAAAAATTTTTGGTATCTTTGTCACAAAGGTGTCAATCTAGTTCAATCTTGAAGTCATTATGTTAGTTTAAATTCTATATTATTTTGCATCCATAGAAGAAGAGACTTCCTTGGGAGATTTCTTCCCTATATTATTCAAGAAGACATTTTTAATCTTGAGCTTGAAGAACCTCATAGTAAGAATGAAGAAGAAGAACCTTTTAAAAATCCATTCATTGCTGCTCAAGAATGAATACCCTAATCCTTTGATAAATCCTTGCATTTGAATGATCTCTTTGCTGAACTTGAATACCACAATAATCCACTTGCCCTTGTTATTTATCAACCACCACTGCTAGGTCCTCCTCCAAGAATGGCTTAGACTCAGCCTAAATTTTCCTTTCTTATCCTTCCTCAACAAGGTAATCAAAACTTGAAGAACATACCTTCTGCTACACTTCCAAAGTTCTATGGCCTAATTATTGAAGACCCTAAAACCTTCCTCTTTGAGTTTGATATCCTTTGTAGAAGTTATGATTGTACAACTGATACTCACACAATAAATTTGTTTCTATCCACCTTAAAGGAAGTTTCTCTGAGATGGTTCATGGGGTCGGGTGCCAATGTTGTAGCAGATTGGCCTACAATGATCAAATTGTTTCTAATAAAGTACAAAGAGTACTGTAGGGGTTGAGATTTTAAAGGGGATGAAATGTCCCAAAAGGATGATGAAACATTGGAATACTATGTTTCACAATTCATGTTCAACCTGCAGCATAATAAAAACCATCAAATGAATAGAAAATTTTAAAAAAACACCTTTTTTTGAGAGGTGTAAATGATGCAAGTATTGAAGCTCTAGATTTAATGGCATGAGGAGATATCACTTATAAAAATTGGACTGATATATAGAGTATAAGTCTGAATTATTCTAGAGCCATTGTGAAGAAAGCTAGGGGATTTAGAGATCTACCACATAAGCCTAATGGTCTTTTAGGAGTATCAAAGATGGAACTATCTAATTTATTGTCAGATCTCAAATAAGACATCATTAATGATGTAGCTATTCAGTTGGATACCAAAAGGCTAGATAGAAAAAGGATGAAGTTGATGCCATGCTAGCTGAATTTTGTTTGCACTATACAGAAAAGAAAAAGCATTGTACATGTAAGAATGTTGCAAGCCTAGAGACACAACCAATGCCTACTAAGTTTAAATCCATTGATGAAAATGGAGAGGTGCTCTATGTTTCTCAATAAAGACTAAGGGCTCAAGGACAAGGCATGCCACAAGATCCTCTTAAAAGTTATAATAGTAATAATCAATGGAAAATTACTAGTTTTAGTGGAAATAATAATTGGCGACAACCTTAGAAGTGTTAGCAACAACCTCAGTAGGATTGGCAACAACCTTAGTAGGGGAGGTATCAACCTCAGCAAGGTTGGTTGCAACCTCAAACAAGTTAGTAGGAAAACCAAAATTACAATACCCAACTTAGTCAGAAAGCTCTAATGCCTCCTTTTATAGCCACTAGTTCTCCTCCCAAGCAAACTCAACTACTAGTTCATCTTAATCCTAATCCCAACAATACCAAACAACTAGCACAATAGAAAAGCTATGATATTTCCTTAAATAATATCCACTTAAGGTTAGGAACTACTCTTTCTTCACCCCAAAAGCCTATAAAAATTTGAAGTTGAGGATTTACCAACTAAAAATATAGATGTACCAAATCTATAGACCTCTCCTGTAGCCAAAGAACCCCTATTTCCTCATAGGTTGATAGAACTAGGTCAACCTATAGAAAACCACATAGTAATTTATTTTCTCAATCAACTCAAGAAAATGATTGTACAAATACCATTACTTGATTCTATCAAAGAAGTCCCTACCTATACTAAAGCTATTAAGGAAGCATGTATCAAAAAACTAGGAAGATCAAAGAAGGATCCAAAAACTATCACTATTCATGGGATGTAAGTCCAAAATACTTTAGTTAACTTAGGATCATCTATAAATGTAATGAAAAAGGAGCTATTATCTTGATTGTGTATCATTAGTCTCAAAGAAATACTAACCATACTTTAGCTTGCTGATAGTTCTACTATCAAATTGGATGGGATGATAGAAGATGTCATAGTCACCTTGAATTCTTGGGAGTATCCCATAGACTTTTTTGTCCTTTCCCCAAAGGCTAACATGGGAGGGTATCCTTTATTTTTACAATGACTATGGTTGGCCACTACAAATGCCTATATAGCTTGTTAGTCTAGTAAGATAACAACATCTAATGGTATCCATACTAAGAACCTAACCTTATACTCCCTTGCTTAGTAACACCAAGTAATTTGGTCAGACTTGGGTGATGAAGATCTAGAGGTAAATTCCATTCATTTAAAGCTTATGATGATAGGTCAAGAGCTATTTTTAGCCTCTCAAGAAGAAAATGAGTTCATTTCATCCATTGTCATGAATGAATATGGAGTAGAAGCTTAATTGTGTCCTCAAGTAGAATGTGTCCTAGAAACCATACTACCACCCTTGAAACAAACCCCAACATTCAAGAGCATCTTAGTTCCTTCACTCCTTATTTTATCATGAGATGGATTTTTCTCCTATTGCCTAGTTATTCATGATAGATAAGGTTATTAAGATGAAAGTTGGTCCAGAAAGGGAGTTGACTGTAAACAATGCCTTATCACCTTCCCATCAAATTATTATGTTGCAATTAATTTAGGAAAATCAAAAAGCATTTAATTGGGACTACATGGACATGAAAAGACTAAACCCTATGCTTTGTACTCATAAGATTTACATCAATCCTAAATTTAAACATGTTCTACAACCTTAGAGATGAGTTAACCCTATTTTAAAGGATATAATTAAAACATTAACTATAGAAATTATTGAGTGTTGGTTTTATCTACCCCATCTCTGATAGCCAATGGGTTTCACCACTAGTTATTGTACAAAAGAATGGAGGAAAATGGAGAGTTTGTGTAGATTATAGTAAGCTCAATTTAGCCACTAAGAAATACCACTTTCTATTACCATTTATAGACCAAGTTCTTGACAACCTAGCTGGAAAGAAATATTTCTATTTTCTTGATGGTTTTAGTGGTTACAATTAGATACAAACAAATCGAGAGGATCAAGAGAAAACAACTTTCACATGTCCATGGGGTACCTTTTCCTACTCAGTCTTACCCTTTGGCCTATGTAATGCCCTAGCCACATTCCAAAAAGTTGTAATAAGTATCTTTTCAAATATATCTTTTGACTATATGGAGATCTACATGGATGATTTTACTATTTATGGGACTAATTTTGAGGAAGCAAAAGCCAACTTAGAGAGAGTGCTCAAGAGATGCCAAGACTATAACCTTTCCCTAAATAGTGAAAAATGTTTTATGATGATGGAACAAGGAGTAGTACTAGGTCATTTCATTTCATCCAAAGGCATCCAAGTAGATCCTACCAAGATTGAAGTCACTAGTATCTTGCCTATGCTAGAGAAGTAGAAGGATGGCTGAAGTTTCCTAGGACATGCTAGATAATATAGAATATTCATCAAAAATTTTAGTCAAATTGTAGCACCACTTTATAACTTGTTAAAAAAAGGATTCTAAATTTTCTTGGGACTCTACATGTGCTACATCTTTCCTATAGCTTAAAGAAGTCCTCACCACAACACCAGTTTTAAGAAGACCTAATTGGGTACTACCTTTACACATCCATATAGAGGCCTTAGAATATGCTATAGGTGTAGTGTTAGGCCAAAAGGTAGATTGAGGTTGAAAATAATTAAGGATTAGGAATTAGAACTAGAAATGGGAGCAATGTGGCTCATTTTTTAGCTAACACGCAAGAGGAGAGCATTGAACTTGTCACCTTGAATGTGCAACTTGGCAAGAGATTCCTTAAGATATCCATGACACATATGAAACAAGATTCCAAATGTAATATTTTATGACACATGGAAGTCAAATTGACCTACAATGGAAGAGGACCTATGATGCATCATGTGACACCTCAAAGCCACTTATAGCCAAGAATCTATGATGATGATGACTAAATATATATATGCGTAAGGAATAAGAATATATGGATTATGACAAGTCTTAGCCAAGTATAAGGATAAAATATATGACGTAAGATGTCCATGTGGCAAGATTATGTGGAATATTTGAATTAAAAATCCATATATCCACACAAATAGAAATTAGCAAAATAGAATTTAGAGGTAGAAAATGGAGCTTAGGAAATTGTGAATTCCCATAGTTTGTGAAGGTGAACCAATTAATTGAGAACGTTAATTAGGAAGAATGATTAGTAATGTGATATTAAAAAAAATATTGAAATGACATAGGATTAAATTATGGGTTATCTAATCCTATAAGATAAATTAGTAAATGATTAGCCAATTTGATTGGATAAATGTGACAATATCCTTTGATGAAATGTGATGATTGTGCAGATCAACTAGGATGATGATGGGTAGACCAAATCCATGGTCAAATGGAATGACTAATTAGGATTGATGAAATGCCAAGGATACATGACATGGGTTAAGAATATGTAACATTTAATAGCCATTGTAAATACTACAGGATTGAAATTGATTGATAAGGTTGATCATAATAAAATCAATGGACATTATCAAAGTTATTAAAGTGGTTGATAATTCCATGATATGACACTAAGGTTCTCAAAAATTTCAATGATGAGATGATAAGAATGATAGTTTGATCTAGCACTGAGGTCCATGACAATACTAAGGTCAGATTTGATAGGTTTCCAAGGCACTAAGAGCCATGAAAATGCCTAGGATTGGACAAATGATGATTGATTTGGAATATATGACATGCTATAGATTTATTATGGTTGATTTGGAATGATTTTGGGTTGATTAAAGATGATTCTGAGTTGATTTGGGATGATTTCAAAAAGTTTGGATAAAATGGGGATCAATTTTGAAGCAATCTGCAATTGATTTGAAAGGGGATATGAATGATGATGAATATTGTTTAAATATGATTGAATGAAAATCAAGTTGTCCAAAAGATTAGAATTAGTTAAATGAGAAAATGGTACAAGTTAGTGTGAAAAAGTGATGGAACTATAGACATGAACCATTTTTGAGCATTTACACTAGGATTTAGTATGAAAACCTAATTTGAGAAAAACCACTTGTAACATATCACAAATCTTTTCATTATTCTAAAGTAAACTCTATTAGGAGCTAACCCTATAAAAGGTTACAAAATATACTATTAGATGTGATCTTGTTAAAGGATTTAATCACCCTATTAGGAGTGGTCTTGTTAAAGGACTTTATAATATCCCATTAGAAATTCACCTTGATTAAAGGATTTGCATATGACTATTAGGTCAACCTTGATTGAAGGATTTCAATTCTGATAAAATTTTTAGAAAGTAACAACAGGTTTTGATAAGACAAATACAACTAAATTTGAAAATATAGATTACGGTTTGGGTCACATGTTGATCTAGTGATTGGCCTTCATTATTATCTCTATCTTTGATTTGCTTGGCAACCATTCAACTGATCACACTTCACTTCTCCACAACTCTTCTTAGCCTCCTACTTAATTTTTTCCATTCAACAGCATAAAAAATGCTCTAACCTATAAGAAATTGAGTAAAATAAAAACTAATAAAATAGTCCAAGAGAGCTTAATGTGAAGAATATGACCATAAACCAAATGAGTTTCCCAATGGATCAACAAGAATGGAGACAAGAGATTTTGAAAGGGGAAAGAAAAGAAAACCCCTTGTGTAATATTAAGAATGTGGCAAAGAAGCCTAAGGAAGGAGAGAGGAGGAAGAAGGATTGTGGAGAAAATTAGCTCATTACAATAGCATCAAGAAGATGTAAAGAAGTAGTGTAGAAGAATGAGAGAGGCATCTCTTTTATAGAGATGAGAAGGGAGTTGCATGTGTAACTCTCATTTCTATGAATGCCACCATTCATAATAAGTGTGTGCAAAGTGTCAATATCCTCTTAAGGAGGATAAACTAATTTCCTTTATAAAAGGAATTACAAAAAAGAGTTATCCTCACATGTGGACTAGAGGACAAGAAAATGACATGTCCTTCACATGTGTACTAAAGGATAAAAGACATAAGGGATACCTCAGTTTACCCCATTTAATAAATAAATACAACCAAGGAAAGATTACTACTTCTAACATAATCTTATTAGGTTAGCCCTTGTACCTCCCTAAATAGGTAAATCTAATCTTTTTTTTCTTAAACACCATTGTAGATCTTAGAATTTTGTTAGATTCATCAAATCCTACTAATATTTCATTTCCACTTTTTTGTTCTAGAAACTCCTCCAAAATTCTCCTTGAATCCTTGTATAGAAATGTGAAAACATGGTTCCCTTGATTTAGATGTTCTAGGCCATCCATCCTTATCTTCAACACACTTTACATATTCCAATAAATTAACTCTATCAATTGAAAATCATGATTTTTCTCATAAATTGTTAAAATGTTTGTCTAGTCAACTCATTAATTTAATAACAAAGGATTGGAGATCCTTTCATAGTGATTACATGGTTAGACATCATCCTATATATTACTAAAAATAGTACATTGACTTCATTTAATTTGTCAACCCAGGAGCATAAACTTGAGAGGATGACTGCAAAGTCTATACTCTAATTCTCCTTCAAGTCATTACAACTAATGCAAAGGAAATGCTGAAGGAATTATACACTAGCAATTGAAACAATAAATTAACTTAAATCTTGAAAGTAATGTTAAAACAGTAAACCTATCTATTCACCTGTGCTACAAGAACAATTCATTGATTCTGTTATCAATGGCTACAGGAGCAACATAATTCTATCTTGCAAGAAAAAAAAAAGGAACACTCACCAAGTTGGCCCCATTAGATGAGTAAAAATTAAAGGCAATCAAGATAAGAGAAATAAACTTGAACTTCTCATTCTATTCATTCATGGTGAAGGAATCACACTTGACTAAAAACTAAATCACACTCGACTACTATGAAAATCAATTTATCTTTATCTTTTCAAAAAAATGGCCCTTAAGGCTTCATCAGAAATTATTTAAAAGAAAACAAAAACTACACCCTAACCCTATGATCACTCCATTAATGAGGATCAATTACAGACTCATTATGTTTTTTAAAAAATTTCCATTAGCCATGAATGAATCCTCTAGGAATATAGCAGGTTGTGGAAGCTACATTCGTGCACTATTCCAACAGAAAGCATATAATGACTTGCTCCACTCATTATGATTCAAAAGTTAGGTTGGCTCTAACTTGAATATTGAGGTGTTGACTCTTGAATATCCATGAAAGGTACCTAAAAAGCATTCAATGCGCACACCACTTCCACATACATATATTTATTTTATCATTAATATTAGAAAAGGTGTAAGTTTAAATTATCACTTGCAAATCCTATGGCTACAGGAGGAAAACTACCCAATACATAGCATAAATGAGGAAACATTTATCAGCATGCAACATCACTTAATTATACCATTTTTGTCCATAGATTCAAGCAATTATAGCATATTTGAACTATCCATACTTCTACTTAATGTCTCATCATATATAGAGCATATACATGAAAACATAAGTTCATTTTCTTAAAACCATAAAGTCATGATTATTTCTAGAAGATAGCTTATTAAAAACATGATAAAAAATCTTAAAACAATGATCTTTTAGAGGCCCATCATTCCCCCAACTGAGCTATTGCTAGTCCCCAGCAACCATGAAGTTTCTGATTCTGGCCCAGGCTTTCTAATCACTAGCTGTCTTCTCCCTTGGCTCATTCTTAATATAGTCAAAGTACCCATAATTATCCTTGAGCCTTCTCCATCACCAAAATTCTACTGTCATATCATGATCCTTTGCATTATCATTTACTTCTAGTATTGGCTACATGAAAATAAGGGTCTGGTACTTTAATGGAAGCCAATCTTTGCATTGATTCCTTCCCAAATCAATATACCATAGAATCCTAGTAGTAGCAAGAGTTAAATTGTGAGGAGAGTGGGGTTCTCTTATCTTTAGGTCATGTGACATCCATGTCTAGCTTTTTCTTGAAGCAACAATAGTTGTATCAACATCTTGAGAGGACTATTGTTCCTAATCTACAAAGGCTTGTTCTTTGACTGAGCATACCTTACTAGCTCTAGCATGGTTGAATAGAATAGAAATTCAATCTAGAAATGTCTATCTAGAGTGTTGAACTTTTGGTCTCATGAGTAGAGGTATTGCCATTTCACTATTCTTGTAAGAAACACCTTGATGTTTCCTACTTATCTCATTCTACATCCAAGACATCACTACTCTCAACTAAACATCCCCTATATACAAGAGCGAGTTCCACTTTGTGTCATTAGGAATTGTCAAATTATGGAGATACAATTCACAAAATAAATTCTTTAAAGGCATTGGAATAGATTAGAATGCATCATAACTCATGTAGAGTTGCAATAGAGGGATTAAGCCCTTCCAAAATTCTAGTCAAATTAAAATTTATAAGCTTCTCTTTGAGAAAAAATGCATACACTGGTGATGGTGATCTACATTCCATCACTTCAGGAATCAATCCTATAACTTGTTTAGTCCTCCTTTTTAAAAATTTATTTTGGTCTGAGCTCTGTTTCAGTTGATAGCTCTGTTCATTAATAACATGTTTCATTTTTTCTTTTTCCAACTTCCATTGAGCTCTTTCCCATAACAACTATTGAAACAAATGATTCCTATGGACAAAGGTGTGGACAAATTGGGTGGTGGCAATGGTTCTTGGTTAAAAATGTCTATACATTTAGATGGCAAATGCAAAATTTTGTTGACACTTTGTTGTGTGGAGCATTCTCCTTTACTTATGACAATTATTGTTACCACATTATCTTCCTTACTAGATTCAACTACTATTGTGGCCAGTGTATCTAGCCCATCTTGATTGAGCTTTTCCATTACTTCCTCAATAATTTCTTGCCTAAATTTTGGATAGTCCTCAGAAGGAAGGTTTTTTGGATTCTCACCAATATCCTGCATAAAAGGGCTTTCTCCAAATTTCTCAAATGCTTCAAGCTCATCAGACTCCTTATCACTATCAACAATCACATAGTTGACACTATGATCAACTCCAGGTTGCGGACTCTTGTTATTATACTCATTATCAGTAGCTATGTTTTTTTGTAATTTTTCCTTCGAATAGGATTCCTTCTCAACCTTAAAAGATTCTAAGTTAACCACTAGAATAGAGGCTTCAATAACCTTATTTCCCTTAGAAAGCTTCACACTTTTTCTCATAGGAGGTGTAGACAGGCATGGAGGATTCTTTCATTTCCTTTTTTTGTAGACATTTTGATAGTAGATGATTCAAGAGGTTTTTGTGAAACTTCCTCTTCTTGTTAGTATAGGATTTCAATATCATTAATTTTATCATTAGGTTGTTGTTCTAATTTTTTGTCCTTAGGTTCCATGGCTTTACCTTTTCCTTCCTTAATAATAGACCTAGTCTCAATAGATGATGAGATGTTGGGGGCATTGACAACTTTCCTATTTTTTCTTTTCTTTTTTCTAGAGATAGAGGCATTAGCTTTATATATTCTCTTCTTAGTTGGTCTAAAGCTAGAGAGGTAGAGGCTTTAGGAACATTTTCAGCCTTGGGAATGACCTTACAAAAACCAATAGATATCTTTTCCCTTCATCCAACCCCTTGGCCTCTAGGGTCAACTAACCTAGGCTCTTCCTCTTTTAACTACAAGAACTCTTCCCATGTCTTAATTGATTTATTGTTCAATTCTCTTTCCGCAACTAATTTTATCAAGCAATTATTAGAGATAGATTGATCATTTCCTGATTGCACTAAAGAAGCTTTCTTCTTAACAATGTTAAATATGAAATTGGAAAGATTTATCTATCAATAATTATGCCACAAATGAGCCAAAATCTTAAAATTTAGGGCATGTAGGTATTTGTAACGACCTTCACAAGTGAAGTATTGAATGATGAATACTACTAGTTGGATAAATTCCAAGAGAAATGATAGTCTAGAGATACCTGACTTCTTATCAATATCCAATGGAGGGTTAGAATGCACATTAAACTATGCCCTAGCCATTTATAGGTCAAAATATTTTACCCAATTTTTTCCTTCCTAAGGTAACCTCGTGACTTAGGGTACCACTTCTTCTATAAATTCAATTTTGAGGCTGTTAACCATTTCAAAACCATCTTGTAGGGTGCTTAGAAATTGAAGGGCAACCTCCTCATCAAATACCTTAAGATTGAGGTAGTAATCCAACCATCCCCTTCTTTGGAACATTTCACAACTAGCCATGTCACCCAAGAAAACTTTATGATCAATTGATTAATACCTTTGGAGACCTCCACCTGTTGTTCCTCTCAATAGAATTTTGACAAGATTGTGGCATTTTCCAATGTTCAACAATGACGAGTTAACAAAATTTGCAATATTATGACACTAGACAAAGAAAATGATGTATTGTCACTTTGTGGTTCATAAAGGTTTTTAATGCATGTAATCTCATGTTATCCATACATCTAGTCTTATAATTTTCACTTGTGTACAAGTCTATCACCCCAAACATGTTGCCAATTAAGCTCAACTTTAATGTCCTTAACTCCCTTAATAACACAATCATAGAAGGATAGGTCATTAATGTGTGGATAAAAACATTTCATAAGACAATAGCTTTTAAAGTTTATATGCCATTTGAATTTTTTGGAAAAAATGAATATTTTGAATATCCCCCCCAACTAAGTTCAGGTGTGGGTCCCACCAGGCCAATAAATGAAAGAGGAAGAAAGTTAAACAAAAAAAATTTCTAAATAAAGAGTGAGTAAAATAAAATATATGCAAGAGTATGTGGCATGTACCTGGTAGGCGCTGCAGGAAAGAGTTCTAAAAAAGATCATTAGAAATAATGGAGTGATGGAATGGGGTGGATGGATGGAAAAGAAGAAGAAGGTTAGACAAAATGCAAGATGGAGAAAGTAATTTCATGAAGAAAGTGTTTATTATGAAATGCTTGAATGAATTCAAGATTTGATAATAGTCGAGATAGAAGACCTAGACTTCTCGGTTGCAAAAATGAGGATATCTCTAGTGTGCTGAAACTATTGCAGGTACTCCTCATGACTTACTAGTTTGTTGTAGAACTTGAGGTGATGCCCATTGAAAATTAACATGTAACTTGAATCAAACAAGATCAATAGTGGACAACTATACCACTCCATTTGGAAATACAACAACAATTTTATATAGTTCTAACTAGGGAATTTGAAATTTTTTGAGATTGTGTTGATACTTGTAATCATAAAGAAGGTCCCAGTCTCCTACAACAAACATTTTATCTTTGATAAAATTATCATTCCATTGTTTCCATTAATGTTGGATGAGTTCAATGTTGTTTAATACATATTTTCTCCATTCATCAAGATCATTTAAACTCATGATTTGGTCTTGTTGTGCAATAGCAAGTTCCATACCAAGCTCCAAAGTGGTCCTTAATGTTTTATATTCAAACTCTATAGGCATTATAGCTTACCTACCATAGACAAGCTCAAAAGGAGTAAAACCTATTGTAGATTTCTAGGTGGTTTGATAAGCCCAAAGAGCTTTAGGAAAGCATGTGGCCCAATCCTTCCTATGAAGCGCTACTATTTTGGTGAGAATGGCTTCCATCTTTCTGTTGGTAACTTCTACTTGCCCATTAGCTTGTGGGTGGTAAGGTGATGTTTTACCATGCTGGATAGTATATTCTTCTATGGGAAAAGCTATCATATTAGATGTAAACTAAGTTCCTTGGTCTGATGTCAACTCCATGGGGACTCCAAACTATGTAAAGATGGATTCATACAAGAACTTTACAACATTATTATCCCTTGGGTGTTTCATTGGTTTGGCCTCTCCCTACTTAGTTACATAATTAGTGCAAACTAAGATATAGGATTTACCTTGTGAAGAGGGTTCAATAGGGCCTACAAAGTCAATACCCCATTTATCAAAGGGTGCAACAACTACTTGAGGCTATAAGGGCATTTCATCAAATTTAGTGGGTTTTCCCATTTGTTAAAACTTATCACATTTCTTGGTGTATTTGGCTGCATCCTTGTGTAAACTTGGCCAATAGTACCTAGTTGTCAATATTTTAAAGGCTATCCTTTTGGCTGCAAAATGACCTGCATAGGATTCATCATGGCATGCTCTCTAGATATCATATGTTTCATCTTCTCTAATGTGTCGACACATTACTTGATCAAGGCCAGTATAAAACATAAATCTAACCATACAAGATTTATTAAAGCTCTTTTTAGAGAATAACTCCTTTTCTTTGGCAAAGAAGTGAGATGGTATCTTTTCTATGGTTAGGTAATTTACAATATCTACATACCATGGATTTTGTGTTGATAATAGGAAAAGGTGTTCATTTGGAAACTATTGCTAATGGTTGCATGATCATTAGGGACATGCAACCAAGAGAGAAAGTTAGCTACCACATTGGCCTTGCTAGGTTTATCTATTATGGTGATATCAAATTTCTACATAAGTAATAATCAGTGAGCTAATCTTCCTGATATTGCAGGCTTATTCATTAGATACATTATACTAGAGTGATTTATATGAAAAAATATTTCATATCCAATAATGTAGTGTCTAAATTTATTTAATGTATAAATAAATGTAAGCAACTCTTTTCCAGTAACTATGCAGTTAAACTTTTCACCTTGCAAATTTTTACTGATGAAATAATGACCTCATAGCATGGGACTTGGATTCAAACCATTTGTTTTGGGTTTCCCTAATACTAAGTCATCCTCATCTAAGAATGTGAACATTTGGACCAATGAAAAGGAATCTAAGAACACCCAACTTGAGACCACAAAACCTGCATCCAACATTGATGACCTTGATACCTCCTTTGGCCTTGATCACATTTTTGATCCTAATGAACTACCCATGTAGGATAAGAATATCACTAACAATTCTATTGGCCCTTCAATTCATCCAGAATCTTGTGATGAAATACGTTGGGACCCAAGACCTCTTTTCTCTAAGCATGGTGCTTATGACCCCTTTGGTAGTGACACACATATCCTTTCCTTAGAACAAACCTTATTCAACACCGATCATGGCATTTCCATAGTTTACCCTAAACTCATTGATTGGGACCAACAAGGACCACCGACCTTTGATTAGTTTGAAAATGATGACATTATCACAAAATTCTTTGAGCTCCATGAAGACTTACCATGAGGAGATCACAAGATAGGATTTTTCATTGACCCAAACATCATGGCATACTTTGGGGAGTAAACTCCATCGTCCAATTGCAAAATTGGAAAAATAGAAAAAAGAAGACAAAAGTACATCTCTTGGTGAAAACCTAAAGGCACTATTAGACCATGAAAAGTTTAAAATAAAGGATGTATCCAATGGTGAAAACCTCTCTGAGGTGCTCCAAGATGGAAGATTTGACATACCCCATTGAAGGAAAGATTAGCCTTACTTATGGAAATGATAGAAGAGATAAATCTGGGAACAACTAACAATCCTAAGATCATACATTTTGCAGCCTCATTATCCCTAGAGGAAAGAGATGAGTTTTTCAAATTATTTTTAGAGAGGTAGATTAACTTTGCCTAGTCTTATGCAAACATGTTGGGATTGGATCCTAAACTAGTCCTTCACCACTTGCCATTACAACCAGGAGTGAAACCAGTAAAGAAAAAATTGAGAAAGATGAATCCTTGAGTTTCTCTCCTTGTTAAAGTTGTAATGAAGAAATTATTGGATGTTATCTTTATAAGACCCATTGACTACATAGAGTGGATATCTAATCTAGTACCAATAAGAAAAAAATTTGGGGGCATCTAGATATGCACAAAATTTGGTGACCTTAACAAGGCATGTCCTAAAGATGATTTACCATTACCAAATATAGATATCATCATAGACATGACAACTAGATATAAGATGCTACTACTAATGGATAGACTCACTGGTTACAATCAGATTAGAATAGCTCCTAAAGATTGGCACAAAACAATTTTCACATGCCCTTGGGGAACATATTGCTGGAATGTCATACTATTTGGCCTTAAAAATGTTAGAGCAACACATCAAATAAAAATGACTACCATATTCCATGATTTCATGCACATCCTCCTGGAAGACTATGTAGATGACTTACTTTGTAAATCCCCTAGAAGATATGATTATTTGGGCATCCTAGATCAAATATTTAATAGAATGGAAAGCTATAAGATTTGTCTAAATCCAAAAAAATGTCTCTTCAGAGCTATTTTTGGAAACCTCCTAGGGTATATTGTTTCTCAATGAGACATCAAAGTGGATCCTAAGAAAGTAAAGGCAATACTTGAAATGCCTCCTCCACAAAATTTGAAGACATTTGGAAGTCTACAAGGGAGACTACAATCTATACATAGATTTATTACATAGCTAGAAGATAAGTGCCACTCATTTCAACACCTATTATGTAAGGGGGTATCTTTTCAATGGAAAAAATAGTGTGATGAGTATTTTCAACATCTCAAAGATTATCTTCTACATCCACCAGTTTTAATGGCTCCTATTCTAGGAAAACCATTAATTATATATAGATCTAATATAGAAACAATATTAGGAGATTTATTAGTGAAAATTGATGAATAAGGAAGAGAGCAATATATTTAGGATATGAACTAAATTATTCAATCATTGAATAATCTTTCCTTTCTATAGCCTTTGCAGCCCAAAAGATGAGGTATTACATGCTCTATTAGAAAATAATGCTTGTCTCTAATATTGACCTATTGAAGTATCTCCTCAACAAGGCTATTCTCATAGGGTACTTATCCAAATGGGTTATGATCCTTAGTGAATTTGACATCGAATATGTAGACAAAAAGGAAATCAAAGGGAAAGTGATAGTGGATTAGCTAGTAGAAGCACCTATGACAGATGATCATCCCATGTTGATAGACTTTCTATATGAAGCCATATTTAACATGGATATAGCTAATGAATAGAAGCTTTACTTTGATGGATCACATACAAGAAATCATTCAAGAGCTGTCATTATGTTTATCACTCCATAAGGAGACATAATCCCCAAGTCATACCAGATAGAATTTAATAGTACAAACAATATAGAAGAATACAAGGCAATGATCATAAGACTAAAGCTAGCTATCCAATAGAACATACAACATTTGCAATTTTTTTGACGATTCCCAGTTAGTCATCCACCAAGTCAATGATGACTATGAAACCAAAGATGATAAGTTAATACCTTACAAGAAGATGGTAGACTTTCTCAAATCTAAATTTTTTACAATCTCTTTTTGTTAGCTAATAATAATAAATAGATCACTTCTATGATTGATATGCCTAAAAATGTGGATCATTGTGAGTTCCTTGGAAAGAATCTTTTGATTCCAACATTTTAACTCTCTCAATTTGAATTTGTGTGCAAACTTGTTGGTCCCAATTCACCCTAGTATCAAGACATTTACAATTACCTACATCCCAAAATCCTACCCCTAACTTATCCAAGAATGAACATTGATCCTTTATTCACCAAACTACTAGATATGTCATTGTCAATGACACCCTTTATAGGAGATCCTTTGACCAAACCCTTCTTAGATGCCTTGACTTGCAAGAAGCTGAAACTTCCTTACATGAGGTTCACAAAGGTATATGTGGAGGTTATTTCAATGGTCTAAGTCTAGCCAAGAAACTTGTTAGAGTTGAATATTTTTGGCCCACCATGGAACATGATACCCATGATTTTTCCAGAACATGTCATAAGCACTAGATACATAATCTAATCCATGCACTAGCATAAGAATTACAACCAGTCATATCTCCATGGCCCTTCTCATAGTGGGCATTTAATCTAGTTAGAGATATTTATCCTCCTTCCTCTAATGGCCATAAGTTCATCATCATAGCAATGGAATATTTTACCAAGTGGGTTGAAGTCGTCCCCCTAACTTTAAGCACATGAAAGAAATTTTTAAGGTTAATCCTAAACTATATCATATGTTGGTATAGAGTCCCCTTAGTTATTATTATTGATCATGGTAATTCATTTAGAAATAAGGACATGGATAATATTTGCAAGAAATACAACACCTACCATGGATACTCTAATATTTAACATCCATAGGGAAATGGCCAAGCAAAAGCATCTAATAAGACTCTCTAAAAAATTATCAATGATTCTGGTTAGGACTAGTACTCAAAACTCAAACTAGTTCTTTGGGCCTATAGAAAAAGTGTGCATGCTCCCACTAGCACAACACCATACTCTCTTGTCTACAAAACCAAGGTGATAATTCCCATTGAAGTTAAAATTCCATTATTGAGAGTATCCCTATGAGATGTTATTGATGATGAACACTACAAAGTATCTAGACTCCATGAACTTGAAATGCTTGATGAGTGGAGGTGAGCCACCTTGACACATCTTCAAGCTTACCAAAACCAACTCAAATGAAGCTATAATAAGAAATTCCAAGATCATCATTTTGAGATTGGTGATCTAGTCCTAAAATGAACTACAAGACTCAGTAAAATAGAGAAAAACTAGGTAAATTTGAACCAAATTGGGAAGGACCCTATGTAGTTACTACAACATTTGGGTCTGGAGTATATTAGCTTGTGACTCCTAAGGGTGAACCACTTCCCATGTCCATTAGCAACATGAATCTCCACAAGTACTATACTTGATTTTGTCTAAAAGTCCTAAAAAAATTTTAAAAATGGCAAAAAAGTCCTATATATATATATATATATATATATATATAGCAAAAAGTCAAGAAAAAAAGGAAATTAAAAAAAAAGTCATGAAAACAAGGAAAATAGACATCTTGGCATGAAAATTTGAGTCAAGAGAGATTTTTTGTCCAAAAGTGAAAACCTGGCAAATAGACACTTTGGGTAAGTACCATGGTGAAAACCTGACAAACAGGTGCAATGTGTAATCTGTTATTGCTCCTCCCTCTATTGGGATTCAATCTAGTTTTTCCCCTTGTCATCCCTAATCATATCTTTTATATTGCAAGACATCCCTACTCCTTGATCATGTCCCATGAACTAGTTATTATTCATTTTTATCTTACCCAAGCGTCACCAGTCTTTACGTACTTTGTCTTTAGCCTTTTTACATAGTTTGTGTCTTGTTTGGGGGCATATCATCTACATAGTGCGTGAGTTTGAATTTGAATCGAGGGCATGTCCCTAAGAACATCATTATTTGATGGATCTATCACATATCAAATTGGAGCTAACACTTGTAAATCCTTTACAATCCTAAAGAAATCTTAAAAATCCACATATGGTCCTAAAAAAATCCATAAAAATCATAAAATGTCCTGAAAAAATTTATAAAAATCATAAAATGTCCTAAAAAAATTCATAAAAATCATAAAATATCCTAAAAAAATTCATAAATATCAAAAATGTCCTAAACAAATTCATAAAACTCATAAAACACCTAAAAAATATTCAAAAAAATCATTAAATGTCCTAAACAAATCACTAAACATCATAAAATGTCCTGAGGAAATGAGTAACACAAAAACATCAAATATCTTGAAAAACCCTAAAAATCATAAAACCCACTAAAAATTATAATAAACCTTGCAAATTTTCATTGTGGATAATCACCCCTTTTCTTAAACACTTGTGCTTTCATAGACTAAAACTCAAAGCACAACACTTCAATGTCAATCACACTAAGTAATGTGAACCAGTAACCATTACAACTTTTTACTATCAACCATTCAAACAAACCTATCAAATTGTCAACCTGTCAAACACTATCTGAAGACCTAAACACTAAAAAGAAAGTAATAATGGACAAGAATAGCTATTAGTTCACATTGTTTAGTGAGTGATTTATTTTTTCTTTCCTTTCCTTTGATCATGTTCCTATGTCACTCGATGGTATAAACTAATCTATAAAAGTGGTTGGGATGGTTCATGGTCATCTTTTATTTTCTATCTATTAAAAATGTACCTTTGAGAGTTTGGAGCATGTATATATGCCTTAGGAAGGACAAGGTCATTTTCTATCTGCATTGTGCTTATTTATGCAAAAGGTTTGCATTTGTGCTCTAGCCCCTCATGCCATGATGCATTGCATTCCATTTTCCATATCAAAATAAAGCTCCATTAACATATAGTACACTTTCTAAAAGCAAAAAACCTCACCTCATACTAATTGTTCCCCATCTCATTTCTTCTATCTTCTAGCATTTCCTTCATCTACCACCATGGTTTGGTACTCTGATATGCCAAAATCACCATCATCCTACATTCCTACATATCTCACAAAATCCAAAAAAACCTAAAGCAATACATATTTGCATAAACATAAAATTAATATCATTTTACATTTCATTAGCATTGATTCCATATCAAGTTACATTTTGTTAGGCACTCATTCATGAGAAAAACACGTGGGAAACCAAAGATATCATTTCCTAAGCATCTGATACCACTAAACAACACATAATGTAATCACATAAATTACACATGGGAAAGCATAAATGTATCCATATAAAGCATATAAAACACATGCATAATCCATCTCATATAGTCATCATAACATAAGTGCATTTCATAAATGTTTCACAAAAGTATCATAGTACATGGCCATGCTTTACATCAATACTAATTGCTTGTAGGCATAAGCCATTAAAGAGCATAATAGAAAAAAAAAGAACCTCTGTACATGAGCATGTCTATGTCACCCTATGTTGTCCCTAGCAGCACTACCATGGTTTATCTTGATGCATGATTACTCTCTATTCTCTACCCTAGTGGCACTACCATCTCATAATGATTCCTTCAGTACTATGTCTCCACATGTGCCCTAGTCATTATCATAGCCATCTCTTGGAAGTTTAGATCTTTGATTCTATTAATGAATTCACATGACTCTTGCACTACCCTCTCTGCCCTACACACTATTGTATCCCTATCTATAATAGCCTAGTCCCTCACTACTACTATTGAATCTCTCTTTGTTGTAACCTAGTCTAGCTGACCTCTCAATCCTCTAATCACCTCCATCATCTTTGTCTAGCTAGGCCTTGTATGTACTAACACTAGCATCCCTGCATTGTAATTCACTAGATCCTCCCCCATGTCCATCACTATCACATCCACACCTATGTCATCCTCATCATCTCCCTCACCTCCACTATCCCCACCCTCCTGCTCATCATCTTCATTTTCCTCATCTCCCTCATCCTCTCCCTCATCATCCTAATCTCCCCTATTGTCCTCATCATCATCATCATCATCCTCCACCTCAGCATCCTCCTCCCCATCCTACCCATCCTTGTCCTCATCCTCCTCCTCATCCCCATCCTCATCCTCCTCCTCCTCATTCTCCTCACTACTTTGCTTATGATCTCACTCATGGAACTAACACTAATGGATCTATCAATGGCCTCAAATGATGTTGCACAAACCACCTATCTTATGTTATACTTGTACCTACATCCACCACATTGACTACTGCTCCCCACACCCTAGGCTACAACTCCTCCAACTAGGCATAGGCCACCTATTTCTTGATAGGTGCTCCCCACTCTTTAATCTCTACTCTAGACCATGCAAACAATGCCAGACTTGTTATAACCTCCTGTCTCTCCCCAAATTGTTGGTATACCCGCTTTAGTAGGAACATGTCTATCACCAAATGACCAATCACCATACACCCTATTAGATAATGCTTCTATCTGTAGTATGGGAGGTGGATCTCATCATTGTCCCACCTGAAGAAATCCTTGTATGGTCTCTAGATGAACTATGTAATGGTATCCAAATAATGTCTAAATAATTGAGTGTAACCTAGTAGTCCTCGTGATATTATGCCTTTGTAGCTATATGAATAATGAATATCCTCAACTAGCTCTCTCTCTCAATACAAGTGGTCTAAAAACTACAATATGCTCATAGGCCCAAATTTGTATCAATGTGCATCAAGTACTAAATAACAGTCCACCTCTATATACCACCTAGTGAAGATAGTAGTACAACATACCGAACATACATGGAATCTAGGAAAACATGGTCCATCTATGACCATCCTCTCAAGCACACTGCCCCATCTGATAGGAAATCCATGTCCATGCTTATTAGGTATTAGTAATCCACTAACCACCTAAAAAATCATTGTAATTAGATGGTCATGTCATGCCACTAGTACCTCCTATCTGATCTCATAGTCTCAAATCCCCAGCTCTACATCTGCACATCTAAACAAATAGTATAGCATTGCTCATCTAATCATCAGATCATATATAACTAACTCTCCATGCATCAAAATCTAAAGGATGCACCATACATCCTATGAGGTGTTAGTAACCTCCTTATGGGTAGATGAAAAGAACTCATCTCTAAATGCCACCTCTCTATTAGTGTTTTCAGTAGAGCTCTATTCCCTCTCACCTTAGGCATAAATGTGATATGATACAATCCAAGTCCTACCAAGATCTCACACTAACTAGAACTCATCTGATGTCACAACATCAAGCTCTGAAGCCTATGTCCTATCATTTTCAATAGGGGCAAATCCTCGTGCCTAACCATGTAGCCTATTTTAATCTTATCTGGCTTTATACCCAAGTTTAACCTATGTCTGACCCAAGTCTAACCTAGTTTGACCTTGGTTTGACTAAATTTAAATTTTTCTAAGCATGTTTGACTAAAATGACCTATGTTTTGAACTCTTTCTAGGCTTTTGAACATGTCTACCAAGTTTTGGGTTATTTTGAGCTCATTTGCTTCATTTTGACCCTCTACCTATCCATCTGTTGGTCTAACTTTTTGTGCAACAGAAGTTTTTGTTAAATTATAGAAAAGTCAGAATTTTTATTTTTAAGTGAAACATAGGGTTTCTAGATAATCCATCCATAAGAAAAAACTCATGAAAACCCTCTGTTCTATCTGTTCATAAACTGTCGGGCGTGAAACTTTTGAATTTTCAAGTGAGACGAATATTTTGTCCCTTTTATTTTCTATTTCCTCGAGATTCCCTTTTTCTCAATCATTCTAACCGTCAAATCCAAGTAGATCAACCGTTGTTGTTACCTCGCTATGAAGAGTTGCATGCTTTTTAAGCCATGCGAGGTAGCGAATGCTGAGTATTTTACGAGGCAGGACCGAAAAGTGAAGATACGGCGATCAAAACTTTATTTTCTAAAAGATTTATTGTGCAAGTACACGTTGCAACTACCATCCAAACAAGAAAGGGGACCCAATAGGATATCTGAAATAAGAGCCAGAATGATGATTTTTCCAACGCTTCGCCACCTTGTTATCAAAAAAATTAGACACTTCTCCGTTAGCAAAGTAGCGAGGCCCCGTAAAGTCTGAAGGGGCAGTGACGTTACATTTTTCCGATGCCTCGACTTCACCATGTGGCGTGACAAGTCATAAATGCTATTGTCAGAAGCAATTTAAGTAATAGCAATTATTATCTTCTACCCCTTGCATTTTTTGGTACAGAATTGTTTAAAATGCTGGAGCTCGCTACCTCGCTATCAGAAAAATCAAACACTTAACCGTTAGCGAAGTAGCGAGGCCCCATAAAAAAGAAAGATCGACGGTGACCTTTGGTGACGTGGAATGATAATTAGAAATACAATAAATTTTTGACAGGTGCCAACTATGCAGAGATCTTTGTTTTCATTAATGCCTTTCTGTCTGAATGTGCAAAGAGATCCTGAATGTCAGCTTGGAATGGAATCAACGGTCTTCGCTACCTCGCTATGCAAAGTTGCATGTTTTTTAAGCCATGTGACATAGCGAGTATGAATCAGAAGACCCCGCGTAGTTTCCTCACCCTTGATTGAGTATGTGATCAACGACTATCGCCTTCTTGCTATGAAGAGTTGCGAGGGAGATAATTATAGTGACATAGTGAATAGGGCCCACCGCCTTCTTTCTGAGCAAACCCAGTGGCATATCATTTGATTGATTCTGAATCAGATCGACGATTGTCGCTGCTTCGCTATGGCAAGATGCTTGTTTTTTATGCATAAAAAAGTAGCGACATGCTAACATGTGTCCTTAGATGTCAATGGGTCCAGATACAAGTGCCATCAAGGAAAGAATGATATAAGTGGTAAGTTCTCATTGGGTAAAGTGACTGACATGTCAAATGCAACTCCTAGTTGTTCTCTCCATATCACATGATCATAGGATCTTTAAAGATCGATGACATAGTTTTAAACACAAAATATAGTGCCACTCCTTGTATTAATTAGACATGAAAGCATCGTCCGTGAGAAAAAATAGAGTATAATACAGAGAGATTTCATCAGTTTCATCTTACGCGAGCAAAGATTTGAAGCCATTCTTGTGTAGAAGCAATTACTGAAGGAAAGTGTGCCAAAGCCTAGTAGAAATTGTGAAGTTGTCTGTTTGAGGAAAGTTTGCAGAAATACAGAGGAAAACAAAGACAAAATTCAAGTAAGTAATACTACCATAATCCTCGTAGGCTTTTCAATTCTGTGAAAAATAAGTCCAAGATGCCTCCGAAGAAGGGATTTTTAGGTGCAGTAAATTATTTGGATAGGAATGTGCATGATGATTTGCTTGAGTTACTTCCTGAGTCTATTGTAGAGACAACACAAGTTAAGAGGTTAACCTCATTGAACCCTAGGCTAAGGATAGCTGATGGATTGTATGATAAGGGTAATTGGGTTCAGGATGCTCAGACTTCTCAAACTGGTTTGAGTCTGTTCAAAAAATGGTTCGTAGAAAGGAAATTATATGCCCCTCATGCCAATATATGGAATTTTGATCTTGGGAAGCTTGTTGTTCCCAATGTGTTTATGGATTATGACCTGCTTGAAACTGTAACGAAAAGCTATGATCTAGCCATTAAGGTAGTGAGAAGAATGGATGGTGAGGTTTTAATTACCATTAGTCCAGAAGAAATTATGAATGTTTTCAGTATGGGACCTCTCACCATGTATCATGTGCCCATTAATTTGATAGAGTTAGAAAAAGAATATGTGTCCAAAAGGGATATAGTTAGACAAGGTGCATTGAAAGCCCACATAGGCAAAATTGGAAACCTGCCAACAATAACATCATCTTCTAAAGAACCTTTCAAGAAATCATGCTTTAACGCCAGGGCAGTATAAATATATAGGACCCTGTGCAGAGTCTTCAGAGAGGGTGAAGAAGACTTTATTCGAGTGAGCTTCATGTATATGATCACCCAAATCTCTTCTTTCGGTGTAGAAATAATTTTTGATTTTGCATCTTACCTGGCTAATGAGATTCACAATGGATTGGTGGGGATTGCAAAGGGCAAGGTGGAAAAGGTCTGGGGTCAGTACTCCTTATTGATGCATATGTTCCTTTTTAAGGGGGCTACATATTTCGCTAAAGAAATTTTTTTGAATAGGGAACAAGAGGGGGAGGCACTACCAATTCAATTGTGGAGTGCAGACATGACTTGGGAGGCAGAAAATGCTAGTTTTGTCAGATTTGATAGGCATTTTGCTTCTAAACTAAGCTGCCTCATATTAAGTGACAATCCCGAAATTCCTAAGGAACTAATGCATCTTGTTAGGCCTATGGACAGACCCCACAGTTTAAAAGTGTCACATAATTGGGGAGATATCATCCCATATCTAGTCTCAACTGTCATTAGGGTCTATGGTTTCAAAGGGACACCCCATGTACTACCCTATCAGGTACCTTTAAAGGTAGGGGTAGCTAAATTTTTATGGCAGTTGGGAGGAGTGGAGGAGACCTTTTTGCACAAAAGGGGAATAGGATCAATTTTTCCTACTTGCACTATAGCTCACCAGTTTGTAATAACTAAAGAAGGGTGGATCTTCCTCTACAAATTTTTGGATCAGTATAAGATGGCAGTATCTCATGCTCTTTTTTGTGACACAAAAGACTTCTTTAATTCTGCTCTTAGACATAGAATCAAGCTTCATCCAAGTCAGCATGAATTTTCTTTCCCTGAAGATATGATAAGGAATGAATATTCTCTCCAGGAACAAGAAACAAAGAAAGAAAAATGGAGAGTCTGTTCAAAAGTTTTGGAATTCATTAATTGTTTTGACAAAGATTACAGTCCTCTTAGTAATGCTGCAAATAATGTAGATAGGATAAATAAACTCATGAGTACATTTTCAAAAATAATGGAGGTAATGAATGAAAAGAAACAACATTTTATTGATTCTTTTCCAGATAAAGCCAGAGAAGTTATGAGGAAATTGGGTTTCACCCCTAACATAGGAGTAGGTCCACTGGTTGTCTAAAAGAGGATAGGATATACTGTTATTCGGGAGTAGATGTCCATTGTAAACAAAGAAAAATAGGTAATTGAATCTACTAGTACTATCCTTGAAGAAAGACCCCTTGAACCTTCTCCCAAAAGAAGAAAAATAATAAGGGAAGAAGAATCCCATGATGAAGGTTACTCACCTTCCCGAACTCCAATGAGAATTGAGGAACAACAGCTCACCAATGAGAAAATTGAACAAATGGGGTCGCAAGGAGGATTTTTTGTTACTCAAGAAAAAATTGATGAAGGGAACCCCCAGGAGCCTCCTATGCCAATTTTTGAATTGACTATAGAAGATTTCAGAGGAAGGGAATTAGACCCTATTTTGGAACAGGCCAGTCAGCAATTTTTATCTGATAACAGTTTTGTTAAATCTAGGGCTTTCCATCAGTTTGCATGGAGGGCAAACATGCACATTTTTGAACAAAGGTGTAGGGATATGAAAGAAGAGCATCCAAAAATGGATGAATCCTCCATTTAGAATCAAATAAAAGAACAAATGATACAGGAATTCCAAAATATAACCCCTGACAAGGGTAGGCAGATGGTGAAAAATGAAAATATTTTATTATTGCCCAATTGGGATATTGCGGATGCCTTAATTTTTAACTCTGTGTCAAATAATTTAGGATTATAGGATCCAAATAAAAAGGAATTATTAGGGATAGTATTCAGTAATGATCAAGCTGCCCTTGTTATGTGGTCACTAAGAAGAGGATCCAAGAATACTCCATTACAGCCTGATGATTCAAGACTAACAGGGAATATCATTGTGAGGAGGGTCGCTGATACTTCAAATGTACATGCAGCCTACATGAATGTGGACTATTCTAAATTTTCCTTGGCCACTGCAGAGAGAGAAGAAAAGGAAATGACTGATTTGCAGAATAAATATGAAATAGTGTTGGATGCCTACAATCAAGAAGTAAAAAAGAGAATTGAGCTGAAAAATAGGGTATCTCAATTGGAGAAGATACTTGGGAAAAGGAAGGTGGGAGAATCCAGTACACTTAGAATTACATACCCTTCACAGTTATTTGTTGGATCAACCCCTATCATTGAAATACTTGACACCCCTAAAAGGCCCCAATTCTATACTGCAGAGGACTTTGAAGCAAAAAAAACAAAATTGCATGAGTTGCAGATAGAATTGAGAAATCAATATGAAGAAAAGTTGAAACAAGGTATAATATATTTGAGGGATAAAATACAATGGTCAAAATTCTTTGATCAGTTGGCCAGAATTGCAGCCCTCATGGATGAATTGAATAGGGATAAGGATAAGCTAACTCTTCTTGCACAAAAATGGAGGGAGAGAAATAATGATATTACAATCATATGTATATCTGCAGTTCAAATGCCCTATCATCAAGTCGAGAAGATTTTTGATTTATTAAATAAGCTGGAGAATTTTGATGATGAAAGGGATTCTTTACAAAGAAGATTAACACTCTGCTTTTCCCAATACATCGCTAAAAATTTCACTCTTTTTCCTTGTGCTTTAGAATCTGTGGATATGCTAAAAGAAAAAGAAAAGTGGAAAAGGGAGATGGATCAATTATTAAATGAAAGAATGATAAACATTATGAATGAGACTGGCCACTAGTTTTGGGCTAAGACTAATGAGGAATTAGTAAAAGTACAGTTATTTTATACTGATAAGGGGAAAGAATTTGATGTTTTAGAAGAAAAAGAAAATTCTTTAATAATGATACAAAGAGAAGTTCTAAGCTTTGATTGGCCAGATGATGATGCTTTTAATCAATGGAAAAATTAGTTTCTAGAACAAATATCAAAAGATGATGAGGAAGAAGGTGAAAAAGTAACAATCACCCCCGAAGTTAATACTGAGGACACAGAGACTCCCCAAGTTGAAGTAAATTTACAGGTCACTGAAGACAACACATCACTTTCAAACCTCATGGCTACTTACTCCGAGGATGAAGATTGATTGTGAAATTAGATCATTTTTATTTGTATCTCAACAAATAAGAAGCATAACAGAAAGGGACCCACCAAGAGATGTTTTTTGTAATTAGCCTTTCTGTTATTTTGTTCCTGTCTTTAGAAAGACACCTGTCATTTGTTTAGCCTGAAGCTTGTTGCATCTCACACTATTTAAGTGAGATCCTAAGGCTAAAGAAGGGTCCGAATTCTTTTTCTTCTAAGTATTGTGCTTAGTCTAGTTTTTGGTCCAAATTTTGAAGGCAAGTTTGTAATATGTTTCTCTGTCAAATTTTCTGAAAATACATGAAGATAGAATGAACTGTGTTTATTTCTGAAGGCTATTATGAGTTTATTATAAAAGATGTACCATTTTCAAAGGATATGAATACAAAATATGAACTGTCCCCATATTAGTTCTTTCTGAATTTTGTCTCTTGCTCAATACTTAGCTATCTTGATGTTGTATGAGTAAAAGCCTGTACAATTGAATGCAATCTAGTTAGGTTGTATATCCATCTATCATTTTTGTTAATTCAATGGATTAAGTAAAAGCTTTGATGAATGTGATAAGATTCCTTAAGTATTGAAAAGGATTTTGAATGATAAATTCTGATAAGAATTGCTGATACAATTTGTTGTAAGGCAACAAATTAGATCTTAGATTTTGCTATAGACTCTGAAACCCCAATGGATTAGGCACTGATCAAGTTATTTCAGCTGAAAGAGAAGTATCTTACAAATGGTTGTTCAAATACATCATCAAATCAAATTTTACTTTTATTTCCTGTAGATCTTCAAAGTTGGCCAGCACTTGTCTACATGAAATCTTTTTAGCTTCAGTTAGCCATTATTCTTGAAAACGTCTGCAGATCTATAGAAGACTTCTTGGCCATATCTATTTATGGGATGTGTTTGGAAAGATTAGTAAGAATTATATATATATTTGAGGATTTTGAAATGAGAATCAAAATGAAACTAAGAATAATCCCTATATAGTGGTTTCATATTTGAACCATCCCTGGGTATACCTACCCTGGTTTTGCAGAGCCAAAAGAGTAGAAAACCATCTGTGGTTTTGTTGAAGTTGGGTCCAAATACCTTACATATGCAATTTTTGATAAGAATAGGCTAGTCTTTAGATTGTGTATGTACTGTCATTCTGGTATTAAGCTTTTTGTCGCTTAGTATTTTTAGTACTTTTTAAAACACCAACACCATCCATCAACTTTTTTCTTACATCTGAGCTAGGTCTAACTAGGTTTGACTTTTTTTGAACATGTTTCCTAGGTTAATCTATGTTTTCAACTCTTCCTAGATTTTGGATCATGTATACCAAATTTTGGGTGATTTTGAGTTTGTCTGCACCTTTCCAGCCTTATGCATCACTCTCTGTCAACATTCACCTAGGTTTGACCTAAATATGCCCTAATTTTGACCAATTTTGACCACTTTGGGCATGTTTTATTGAGTCCTACCTCTTTTTTGACATCATCCTAAGGTTTTTCTTGTGTGCCCCAAGTTTTAGGTCAATCCAGGCTCATCCGAACCCTTTTTAGAGCCTCAAAGCATACTAGGGCATAGTTGGGGCCCCAACTGTGCTCATGGTGCACTTGCTCATGCCAAGTGCACTTAGTGCACACTTGGTCATGCCAAGCATGCCTACTACACATCTAAATGCATTTTGGGGGTAGTTGGGGCATTTTATGTGCTAAACTAACCCTAGGACCCCAGATGGGCCTCGTTTGACCTTCAACTAACTCCTAAATGCATGAAAAGCATGGAAAAGCATACAATAAACAAAGATAGCATTGATGTACTCACCAAAGGTCCTACATATTCCCATCATTAGTAGGTATGTACTCATCCACAATGGTGTTTCTCCCTTGGTAATTGGTTCATTCTTCTTGCTCTAGAGCCTTTTCTTCCAACTAAGAGGGTGAAAATGGCTTCAAAACTATCTCCAAGCCCATTTATAGCCTTGTTTCTTCCTAGATGTACATGCAAGAGGCATTTTATATGCTGGTCACGATATGTCTTCCACTCTAGAGACCATAACTTTCACATTTGAGATCTGATTTGTTATCCATCAATTGTTATGGCTTTGTCTTCTCACTGTCAACAAATTGACCTATCATATGCCTATCCCAATCAATTTCTTGATGGGGAACATATACATACCACCATTAATGGGGCATGCTTTTATGGCTTTTTCATTAGGGTTCTTTGACACAATGCTCTAAATCACATTGTTTCAAAGAGGGGCAAAATGTAGACACTCAAAAATAGTTTGTGTCTATAGTTTCATCACTTTTTCACATTAAATCATCCCATTTTGTCATTTAACTAATTATAATCTTTTGGCCAACTTTATAATCATTCAACCATATTTCAACAATACTCGTTATCATTCATATCCCCTTTTCAATCAATTGTAGATCACTTCAAAATTGATCCCAATTTTATCCAAACTTTTCAAAATCAACTTGGAATCATCCTTAATCATCCCAAAATCATTCCAAATCAACCATAATCAATCTAAATTATGTCAAATATCCAAAATCAATCATTGTCTATCCGATCCTAGGCATTTTCGTGGCTCTCAATGCCTCAAAAACCTAAAAAATCTTATCAAATGAATCAAATCTTACCTTATTATTGTCATGGCTCTCAATGCTAGATCAAAATATCATTATTATCATCCAATAATTGACATTATTGAGTACCTTAGTGTCAAATTGTGGCATTATCAACCATTTTAATAACATTGACAACATTTTTCGATGTTATTATGATCAACCTTATCAATCAATTTCGATCCCATAACATTTACAATGGTTGTTAAATGTTAAATATTCTTTACCCATGTCATGTGTCCTTGGCATGTCATCAATCTTGATTACTAATTCAATTTGACCATGGTTTTGGTCTATCCATCATCATCCTAGTCGATCTACACCATCATCACATTTCATCAAAGGATATTGTCGTATTTATCAAATCAAATTGGCCAATCATTTACTAATTTATCCTATAGGATTAGATAACCCATAATTTAATCCTATGTCATTTCAATCATTTTTAAATCTTGCATTACTAATTTTTCTTCCCAATTAACATTCTCAATTAATTGATATTCATTAATTAATTGATTCACCTTCGCAAACTATGGGAATTCACAATTTCCTAAGCTCCATTTCTACCTCTAATTTCCATTTCTATATGGATTTTTAATTCAAATATTCCACATAATCTTGCCATATAGACATCTTATGTCATGGATTTTATCCTTGCACTTGGCTAAGACTTGTTATAATCCATATATTCTTATTCCTTATGCATATCTATATTTAGCCATCATCGTCATAACTTCTTGGCTATAAGTGGCTTTGAGGTGTCACAAGACATTTCATAGATCCTCTTCCATTCTTAGCTGAGTTGACTTCCATACTTCATACAATCTTACATTTGTCATTTTGTGTCATATGTGTCATAGATATCTTAAGGTATCTCTTGCCAAGTTTCACATTCAAGGTGACAAGTTCAATTCTCTCCTCTTGCATGTTGGCTATAAAATGAGCCACATTGCTCCCATTTTCAATCCTAATACCTAATCCCTTAATCATTTAAAACCTAAAATCACTCTTCTAGTAGTCTCATAGCATCATCATACCATAAGCTTTTTCTTTTCAATTTTTTGCATTATAGGAAATTGGAGCTACGTTATATGGAGAAGAAAGAAGGACATGGGAGCTACAAATAAAGAGGGAGCTTTACTTTATGTTTCTTTGTTTGTTTTAGTTGGATTTTATGGTAGACTAGATGGTTTTTAGTGTGTGTTGATTAACTTTGGTGATTTCTCATAGTATTCTAGATGTTTAACTTGTTTTATGGTCCTACACCTAGTATTAAATTTGTGTGGATGTTGTTTGTGATTATTTAATATTAATATTTTACATTCTACAAGTTTGTTACATTTAGGATAGTGGACTACTAGTTTATGTTACTAAGAGTTTTCTATAGAGGCCAACCTAATGAATGTTAAGAACTAAATTAGTTGAAGTGTTTTCTTGTTCAATTGGTACAACTAGACATTGGATAACTAATTCACCCTCCTCCCCCTCTTAGTTATTATAAACACTCTAAAAATTATTACTATCAAGAAGGATGAGAGAGCTTGGGTATTACATTCTTTATATAAAAATGATGAAGTTCTTAAAAATTCCACAATTATCTTCTTAAGAAGGAAAAAGTTTATGGGTGCAAGTAGTCCTAGTGATGGAGGAACTAAGGACAAAGATAATCTAGTTTTTGAGTAGTTCTATAATAAATAAATAAAATCTTGTGATACTCATAAAGTGATGATGAATACTAAGACCTTAGTGCAAGATCTAACACAAAATGATTTAGTTGATGATCAAAGTGGTGTGATGGTTAGGAGCATAGAATGTTCCTTGGATGACAGACATATAATTGGTACAATCCATCTTGAGTCCAAGAGAATGGATAAGAAATCATGTTCTAATTTGTAGGTTAGTGATAGAGTTAGAAAGTTAATGAATGGGTTCGAATGATAGAGATTAGTATCTAGAACTCAAAAGTTCAATGTATGATGGAGTTTTGATGCAAGTGTAGATCCCCATATGATGATTGAGGGAAGGAGAAATAAGGATTTTTTTTAAAAATATACTAAGAAGAAGGATTGAACTCTTCTTTTCATGGCCAAAATAGTATAAGATTAACAAGAGGGATATTTGGAGTATAAGGAAGACCCCTATTCATTATTTTCTATTGTAATAAGAGACTTTTTGTAGGGGGTGTATGATGAACAAGAACCCAAGGGTCCTATGAGACCTCATGAGTAAAATTTTCATGCTAAGTCTAGATAGGATTTAATAAAGTCACGTTGATCATCAAGTGATGTAATAAAAACATTTATGGTCCATGTTGCATGGGTGTAGTGTCATGTCATCAACTTGTTTAATAATGTCAAAATAGTGTTATTTGAGTAAACATATTGTATAATAGTTCTCAATAAGGAATTATAATATTATTTTAGGTGTTGTTAGATAATTTTATTCCATCTTGATGTATTGGTTTAATCATTTGGTCTATAGGTAAAAACTATTGCAAAGTTGTCATGTTAACAACATGTAAACATTGTTATTTTGAAAGTTAACAATCATGTTTAGGTTTGAAAAGTAGTTGGGAAGTTGATGTTAGTTAGGAGAGAATATGATATTTCTAAAACTCATTAAAGTGCATGGAGAATTTGGTTGAGTGATTGGATTTGTATGAAGTTTTTGAAATGAAATAACAATGTTTTCCCAATAATCTTGAAAGAAACATGAATTTATTACCATTATAGACCATTGTGTTGAAAAAAATTATTCAACTATATACTTTCATTTATGTTACACAAATTTTACACTTTAATTGAGCACTACTAGTAGTAACTAAGCTCAAAAGACTCCAATATTAGCCAAGCAAAAGTTTAGTGATCAAGTAAAAACTGAGCTAGGTCAGTCATTGAAGGATTCAAGTGTTAACTAGAAGTTAGGTTGGTTACCAAGGAACTTAGTGGTAATCGAGTGACCCATTTTTCAGTATTAGCTAACCTACAAAAAAAACACTTTTGTTTTTTATTTTATTTATGTAAGCCAACTTAGTAGATGTTAATTATTTATTTGTAAGGGTATTAAAGCCAACTTGACATTGGGTTTCATATATATAAAAGGTCAAGTTGTGGGTTAAAAAATGAAGAAGTGGAAGAAGATAAAACATGAATAAAGAAGGATATATGATTAAAAGAAGAATATCCAGAGAGTTGCAAAGAATATTCTAATTAGGGAGGATCTAGAGGACAAACTAGAACAACAATCCAAATCTCCAAATCAATTTCTTCATTAATCAGGTCAATCATTGTTACTCTTTAACAATTATAGTAGTGAAGAAACCTCTTAATAGAGCTAATTAAACAATCATTCTTTTAAATCCTCTAACAAGGTGGTATTTCTAGATTTAAGTGTCTTAATAAATCTAACAAGGCCACTCCTAAAAGAGTGATTCAAATCATTTAATAGGATCACACCTAACAATGTGTTTTGTAACATTTAATAGGGTTGGCTCCTAAAAGGGCTCACTATAGAAGAGTGAAAAGTTGTAACTAGTTTCATTGGTGGTTTTTCCAAATTAGTTTTCCACAATAAATCTTGGTGTCTCATGTGTTCATGTTATTTGCATATTATTTTATCTTTCTACAACTAAGTTACTAAAAGTTAATACACATTAATAGCTCAAGATTTCTTTGTTAATCGAGTTAGAGTGAATATCTAGTTCTAATTGATCTATGCAAGGATTTGAGTTAATACAAAGTTTGTATTGATATCCAAGGGATTTGGAATTATTTTAGTGATAACTAATTCACCCCTCCCCTCTCAATTACTACTCTCATATTTCCAACAATTGGTATCAAATTTGTTGGTGCTTGTCAAGAAGGTCTCAAGGATCTAAGATAAAGATCAAGATGTCTTATAGAAGAGATATTTCTAAGTTGAACAAAGATAAATTCAAAGCATGGTAGGAAATCATGAAGATAAATTTGGGAACCATTGGAGATACATGCCTAAGCTTCTTGGAGAACCAATATATGACACCTCCTGATCTTTTGATTATGGATCAAATGGTAGATAATGTAATCACCTAAAAATGGTCATCTAGACTATTAGCCCCCTTCTCAACATTTTTGCTAAATTAATTTAATCATTTACCTAGACCAAATTGCTAATAATCAATTTATTTGATTATAACCTATAGTTTGACTATGCTATCCTAAGTTCATTATTTGATTAAAAGAACATGTCCCCTTTTAATTAAATAAAAGACCCCATTCTTCTAACCCACTTAAAATGCACACATAAAGTCCTTTTTCTATTTTACAAATAAAAGAAAAGGCTTGTGAGACTTTTGTCTTATATGACAAGTCAACTTATATTCTATTGGTTGACTTGTGTGTGCACATGGATCACTCCTATTTTTGAATTCAACCGTTGATCATCCACCATCTTCATCTTGATCTCCACCATCCGTACATCTTTAAAAGGGAGAGAGCTTTCCCCCTCAAAGCATCCATCTTTTGAACATTGTTATGCTGCAAGTTTTCTAACAGGTTTCTTTGGAGCTTTGTGGAGAACTTCTATTTTTTGTCTACATTCTCTCATCCATGGCATCATGGCATTCTAGCTTAGCTTAGCTTTCATTTTTACATGTAGCTTAAATCATATAGTCTAATAGTTGGATTGCAACACTCTCATACATGCTTAGCATAGCTACACTTTCATATTTATTCTAGTTTAATCTTTAGTTGCATTGCATTCTTGAGGAACTCCTTGGGACATTTGCATTCTTGCATCTTGTCTTTGGAACCTCCCATTGCATGGTTTACTAGCAAGAAGAGTATCTCTAAGGCTCATTTGAGAGCTTTCTTATTCTTGAAATATACTCTCTTGCACTCCGTGGATAGGGAGCTCTAAGCCGGCATCCGAACATTCCAACTCATGGAATCGTTTGGATAGAAGGGTTTAGAGTGTGACACAAATCAAGTGTACAGATAAAAATAATCACAACAAGTCACTTTAATCTCTCTCTAATATCTTGGAAAGTGAACACTCTACCTCCTATAGTTTCAACATCAAGTTATCTTCTAGACTATTTTATGCTTGGCTTTGCGTCTAAAACTATGGGATCTAAACCTTATGCTACCAAAATTCAACCAAATCTAGATGATCATGATATCCTCCATGTCACTAAAGAGTTTCAAGTTCTATATGCGCACTACAAAGAACTAGAAGAGACAAATGATCTTTCTTACCTTCATCTCTCTAAGCGCATGACAAAAATGAAGTCTAAACTTGAGAAAAGGTTAGAGAAGATTGCATCATTACATGAATCTTTCTTAAGGTCTTTACATGCATGTGAGTCACCTTCTTTGAGGTCATCCTCTTCTTCTAGATCTATATGCTCTACTCCAAGACATCAAATGTCTTCATCTTCTAGATCTAAAGACCTCTTTAGAGAACAGGCAATTGATACCTCCTTTGAGCCTATGCTAAAATTTCATGATGGACCTATCTTTTACCAAGATAATGATGAAGACATGAATGCATTCTATTCACTTGAGAAACAACAAGAAGATCCCAGACATTCTTCTAATAGAACTTTTGCTCCCTTGGAAGATTCTTATGATGACACTTTCCAAAAACTTCTTAGCAATAAGACCATCATGTTACCAAAGTCTAGCTCGTATGGAAACCCATTCTTGGATATCTATTGCACTTATCATCAACATAATGAGCATAGTACTTCAGATTGCATTGAGCTAAAACATAAAATCCAAGATCTAATTGATGATGAGATTGTTGATCTTGGAACCTCTAGTGACTCATGTGCTGAGGATACTTCTCTTGAGCAAGATTACATTGATGAACCTATGTCTAGTAGTGGCTCCATTACATCTTCCACTTCTTCCAACACTCATGCATCTCCCAAAACTTCAAAGCTTTCCAACATGCCTTTATCAAATAAAGAACCTAATTCTTTTCACGTACACTATGCCTATCCTCAAGGGCTATCTCTAAAAGAAACTCAAGCTAACCTTCACTTGGCTGAAATTTTTTTCCATGCTACTAATCCTAAACATCCTCAACCTTCATGCACTACTATGCCTAATCCAAGCACTACTCCATTCACTCTTCATTCTCCCTTGTCCTTAGAAGTGGCTGCATGTCAAAAGGACTCTCAAAAAGAAGAAGCTATAAATGTCAAGAAAGATCAAGATCAAGCACCCTTTCATCTCTTTCAAGATTTTTCCCCTCCATATTCTATATCTTATCCACCTCCTAAGTATGATGAAGACAAAACTTCCATTATCTCCCCTGAGCTTATTTAAAATTATGAGAAAAGTTCTCTTCATATGCTATCCAAAGCTACTTGTCAAGATCAAAGCATCCCATCATGTTCTACTTCTCCACATCCACTTCAAAATTTTTCTCAAGCTTCAAGTGCTTCTATTAAAAATGTTGTTCCTATCAAAGCTACTCATGAGTCTGTTGATGGCTTTTACCATGTTGCTCACTCTAAAGATGTTGATATCCCTTCTCACTATCCATTTGCATATCCTAATTCTATCCTTGGTCCTCATCCATTAGAGCTAAAGCCTTCAAACCTTCCATCCATTTTGGGGCCTTATGTTCCTCCATCTCCTACATTCACTCCTAGCTCATTCCATAGCTCTGCTATAATACCTCAAGATCAACAAAGACACTCATCCTTGATGACTTTTCACCCATCTATACATCTAAACTAGTCATATCATCCTTATTCATCCACAAATCCCAATTCCTTTGGAAGTGAGAATAAACATAAGAATCCATTGAAAAAGAAATATCACTATATCCCATATAATCGACATGTGAATTCTAAGAAGGAGAATGCACAAAAGAGACCACAAAGGTCCACTACTCAAAGAGCTAAACCAAAGAAAATATGGGTTCCTAAATCCATCATTATACAAATGCACTCTCAAGCACCCAAAGAACGAGGAAAATCTAAAGCTATGTGGATTCCCAAGTCTCTTTTAAAAGAATTGAATATTGAAAATACTTCAAAGTTGACATTCAAGCTTCCAAAGGCTTCTATTCCATCTTCTTCCAAAAATCTTCCTAAAAATATTCCAAAGCCTTCCACTCCACTTTTTTCCAAAAATTTTCTACCACCTCATACATCTAAATCTCAAGCTATTTCATCCATGATTCCTCCATTGTTCCAATACCCTTCAAGGTGTGTGTCAATGTTGATCTTGTCCAATATTTTAGCTACCCACATGAAATCCTCTAAAGATTACACCTCCTTTTTATACATGAACTCTTATCCTCAATATACTCTTCCTACTACCATTTCTCTTTCATCACCCTATCAACATCTTTGAGCATACCTTTCTATGGTCTTGGCTTATCATGACTTATCTTTTCTACAGGAGCATTATCTACATTCAAACAGCTTCAGCTCTTTCTAAAAATTCAAAAAAAAAAAATTGATAAAAAGAAAAATAAAATGTGCCTTGGTGAAAACTACTTCTTGTGGCACCTTGGTAGCAAAAGTAAAGAGAAATAAATGCATCTTATGGTGAAAACTACTTCTTGTGGCACCTTGGATAAGTACCATGATAAAAACTTGGCAAACAGGCATCATGCATAATTCTTCCATCATCCATCTATCCCCTCTTATCTCTTTGATCTTGACAATGTTGAGCTATCTTTGCATATTGGCTATCTTATCCACGAGATTTTCTATTGTGCTCTCCCATTCACTCATAGCCTCTATCTTGAGCTTTATTCTTATTGCTCTATCCCATTGCTATACTATCTAGTTGACCCCTTGATCTTGATCATAATAAATGAAACATGGTTCTCATAGGTCTCTTGACATGTCTACTCTTTTGGACTATATGCTTCATGCTATCTCACTTGTTGGCTTCATTGCTTATCCTACGTGCTATCTTTCTTATTACTTCCATTGCTTATCCAAAATATGCTCCATATGACTATTTCACCTCTTTCCCTAGCTTGGGTACTCTTGAGGAGTCAGTCCTTGAGGATCACTTTCACTTGCTTCACATTCTTTTCTTATGCATCTTTGCTTATCCATCGGCTTGTTTCTCCATCATGTCCTATACCTTGCTAGACATTGGGAGAAAATGATGTGATCTTGCTTGAGAACTAGTGATATCTAAAACCTTCTAAAAAATTTCAAAAAAAATCATATATGATCTTGAAAACAAATCCTAAAAATCAAAAAATGTCTTGAAAAAATGATCATCTTAGTGAAAACCTAGCAATAGGAACTTTGATGTATCACCAAAAAAATTCAAAAATTGAAAAATACAAAAAAATTGAAAAAAGTCAAAAAAAAATCTGTCAAGTGGTGAAAATCTAGAAATAGGTGCTACTTCAGACCCTTGCACCTCTGTCTATCAGTCTCAATCACCTATTTTGCTACACATTTCCTAGCTTGGAATTGTTTCTTGTCCTCGTCTTGGGGGCACAACTACTTAGCCTTTTTGAGGTATTCTTGTGCATTTGGGTTTCTTTGACAACTCACAAAATAGTGTTTCTCAACACTTCCCCCACTTTGACATCAAGTGTTTTTCAACACTTTTCAGATAGTTTACTATGGTCTTCGATGTCGCGATATTTCTCACTATTAGAATCAAGTCTGGAAGAAATGGCCAAGTGACTTACACACACGCACTTTAACACTTAAACGACTGAGCTATGCTGATATTTATCTACTTTGTGTACTGTCTATGATGATTTCTTTGCCATGTGTTCCCTCCCTAATAGTCTTTCAAGGATGTCATTGACTAGAAGACTGGGGGCATGGGGCATGTCTTCTTGATTTCTGCTTGTGGGTATACTTTGTTTGTCTATAGTGTTCTAAGCATTTATGCTGGTCCTATTCAACATGTTGACTTACAAATGTATCATCCTTGACTATTTTGCAAGACCACACTCAGGGTTTATCCTGGCACTTATGCCTTGATACAGGTGTAATCTTGCTAAATTAAACTTAGGGAATCTAATCGTGTAGTTATCTTGACTTACATGTCTCTAATGCTTAGATTGGATTTCCACATACCTATCTAATATCGATCATATTCATATCCTCATAGTTATACTAGTGATGGTTGTATGATCTCATGATGTCCCTAATAAATTCTCAATGATGAAATTAAGAGTCTAAATGTTATGCACTTCTTGCTGGTAAACCACTTTGCATATTAGCTTGCATTTTAGGTTCATTTTCTAGCTTAGTCTTGCATTCTTGCATATGGGGAGAGCTCTCTCTTCATCTTTTTGTGGACATATCAGCTAACTCCTTTCATATATTTCTTTACTTTCTTCTTGTTCATGTCTTTTCACCTTCTTAATCTTTCGCTTCATCTCTTTTCTATCTTGTCATAACATTATTTAAATTTTTGACCTCTTAAATAATTTTGATGTCCTAGATTCATTTTTAGGATCGAAATCCAAATTCGAGTTCATCTTGATGGTCAAAATTGTCTTTTAAAATTCTACTTTCTTCTGAGTAGTTAGCTAACCTTTGAGGTCTAATCTTTAAATCATCACTGGGGCATCTTCATTTCTTCATGTCTTCATCATTTCCATACTTCATATCTACTTCTATTCACCTTTTCACATCTAAATCCTCTTTCTACTCGATTTGACCTAATTTTTATGCTATATCCTTCAAGGTCAACTCTAGTCAAACTGGGGCATTTTATCAATTTCTTATAGTCATTCTTGGGTTCTAATCATTAATCTGTCATCTTAGACATTGCTTTATTCTATTTTTCTCATGTCTAGCAAGTTTTTGCATCCCCTTACCTCATTTCAATTTCAATCCCGAGGGGGCAGAAATACTCTATTGCTGATTGTTACAGCTATCTATTTCTTAGGAGCATTTGTTTGACCTTATCACTTTCTCTCAACCTATTCGCTTTGCTAGGTGTTAAAATTCTTTTTGGATCTTGACATCATCTTCCTAATGTTCATTACTATCACTATCAGGCTGTGCATTTAGGACTTGCTATCTATTTCTACATTTCATTTTTTGGAATCAGATATCTATATCTATCATTGCCTACTTGGCTTCGATTTTCTTTGACATAATGTGTTCCCAGATCAATCACACATTAGTCAAAGAGGGGAAAATGTAATCACCTAAAAATGGTCATCTAGACTATTAGCCCCCTTCTCAACATTTTGGCTAAATTAATTTAATCATTTACCTAGACCAAATTGCTAATAATCAATTTATTTGATTATAACCTATAGTTTGACTATGCTATCCTAAGTTCATTATTTGATTAAAAGAACATGTCCCCTTTTAATTAAATAAAAGACCCCATTCTTCTAACCCACTTAAAATGTACACATAAAGTCCTTTTTCTATTTTACAAATGAAAGAAAAGGCTTGTGAGACTTTTGTCTTATATGACAAGTCAACTTATATTCTATTGGTTGACTTGTGTGTGCACATGGATCACTCCTATTTTCGAATTCAACCGTTGATCATCCACCATCTTCATCTTGATCTCCACCATCCGTACATCTTTAAAAGGGAGAGAGATTTCCCCCTCAAAGCATCCATCTTTTGAACATTGTTATGCTGCAGGTTTTCTAACAGGTTTCTTTGGAGCTTTGTGGAGAACTTCTATTTTTTGTCTACATTCTCTCATCCATGGCATCATGGCATTCTAGCTTAGCTTAGCTTTCATTTTTACATGTAGCTTAAATCATATAGTCTAATAGTTGGATTGCAACACTCTCATACATGCTTAGCATAGCTACACTTTCATATTTATTCTAGTTTAATCTTTAGTTGCATTGCATTCTTGAGGAACTCCTTGGGACATTTGCATTCTTGCATCTTGTCTTTGGAACCTCCCATTGCATAGTTTACTAGAAAGAAGAGTATTTCTAAGGCTCATTTGAGAGCTTTCTTATTCCTGAAATATACTCTCTTGCACTCTGTGGATAGGGAGCTCTAAGCCGGCATCTGAACATTCCAAATCATGGAATCATTTGGATAGAAGGGTTTAGAGTGTGACACAAATCAAGTGTACAGATAAAAATAATCACAACATAGTGATGATTAAAATTTCTTCTGCTCTTAATTATTCAGAATTTGATGAAGTCAAATATTGTCCTACTACTCATGAAATGTATAACAAGATGGAATAGATCTATGGAGGAGATGAAAATGTGAGGAGAGCCAAAGTAGAAATTCTAAGAGGCCAATTTGATCAGATGAGAATGAGAGAAAATGGAAATATTGCCACATATAGTGAAAGAATCAAAGCAAATGTGAGTATAATCAGAGCTACAAGAGGAACAATTGATGATGTGACGGTAGTCAACAAGGTATTAAGAACTCTTCTTCCTATTTATGTAATTAGAGTTTTAGCTATTCAAGAGATGAGATGTGATCCCAAAAATGATATAATTCTCGATGCACTAGAGGGAAGGTTAACAACTTTTGAGTTGGATAACTTTGATAACTATCTTCTTGGATCTCAGAACATAGGATTAGTATTCAAATCCAAATTAACTCTTGATAGAAAAGGAGGAAACTCAAAAGGAAAAAAACTCTGAGAATGAAGAAGAAGAAGAATTAGATGATGACCTTGAAGCTATTGACGCCCTACTTGCAAGAAGGCCACCAAAAGGAAAAGGTAAATATGAAGGAAAATTTCCATTAATCTATTTCTCTTGTAATGAGTTGGTCACATTGCTATAAGGTGTTTAAATAAGGAAAGAAAAGATGATAGAAAATTCAAGAAGTTCAAAGGAAAGAAAGATTTCAAAAGATACAAGGACTACAAAGATAAAGCTAATAAATATTATTATATTGCTAAAGATTCTAATAGTGATGACGAAGATGAAATGGTTTATATTTCCATTAAAGATGATTTAGATAATGAAGATAATGAAATGATGAAACTTAATTCTCATGTTAGCAAAAATGACACATGGATAATAGATAGTGGTTTTTCTCATCATATGATTAGTGATAAAATTGTTAGCATGCATGTTGATGCTATGGGGGAGCATTGCAAAACAATTTTATGATGTATTTATAATTGCATTTGTCATTGATGACAATATAGTAATAAGTTTGTAAAAGACAAACAAAGTTCTAGACTATGATTTTTCTATTGAGGAAATTATATTACTTATCTTCTTATGCACAGTTACCAACACATACTACATTGTGTATTTGCTACATGGGCAAGTGCACAAAACCTGAATCGACAGTGTATAGAATACATAATTGATTTATAAAGAATCATATAGAAATAGAGTATCAGGAAAGTTGTTCCTATTGCATGATTTCTACAACTCATTACAATTGTAGTGAAGGGTTGCATAGTGAAATGGAGATAGTTTACTGATCATGGCTGATGTCAGAGATTGCACATGTATGGAAGTCACACATGTGAGAGTTTGTGCATAAATATGAGTCAAAAATATTAATTAAATGTGTATTTAATTTAATTAATGTATGATAATGAAGTATGAGGCTGACTCAAGGATTTATTAATTAAGTGTGGTATAAAGGAAAAATGTTTTTAGTATTTTAGATATAAGGAAGCAAAGAAGACCTATGAATTACTAAGTAGTAGAGCAGAGTGACATACTAATGCCTGTAAGTGACCTTAAGGGTTACTATTACTAATCAAAAGGTTTCAAATTTGATTGCATGATCTAAAGGTGAAGAAGTTTGACATACTAGATAGAGGAAGAAGTAAAAGCCTCGTACACATCTATTATTCTAAAAGGAATATTACTGAGGTCAATTGGATAGTGGGTTCACCGATCTAATCCTGAAACTATTTGGACAGTGGATTCAGCTACCTTCACAACTCCTAATAGGGTTGGCACAACTCCTAATAGGGTTGGCACAACTCCTAATAGAGTTGGAATCTCCTAATAGGGATTCAAAGTCTCCTAATAGGGACTCTTTGTAATAGGGTCCATCCTCTAACAAGGAATATTCATATTAGTACATCATTTTGTGGGCATCATTCCCACCAGGGTTTTCCCTCTGATCAATTGTTTCCCTAGTCAACATACATCTCTTTATGGTTGTTGTTTACTTTGAATGGTCAAGATTATTAAAGAGGATAATTGTTTTAATTGTCACATAACTAATTCACCGCCCCTTCCCCCCCCCCCCCCCCCCCCCTCCCCCAAATTATATTGGTGGACTATTGTTTCTAACAATTGGTATTAGAGCTTCAGGTCCTTGAAGAAAAAGTTTAACAATTTTGGGAGATCCATGGTGAATTTGTTCATAAAGGAAAGTCTGAGGTTTGATGGCACAAATTATGATAGATGGAAGGATAAAATGAAGACTCATCTCTTGTGCATGGGTCCAATATATTGGCTTGTAACCAAAGCACCTAAAGACATTATGTAAGAAGACAACTTTGAAAGTTGTACCAAGGAACAAAGAGAAGTATTTATGTGTGACATAAGGGAAAGAGAAGAAATACTATCTAAGCTACCTGTAAGTGAGTATAGCCAAGTAAAACAACTCAAAATATCTCATAAAATTTGGAAAACCTTAGAAGCTAATTATGAGGGTGATACACATGCAAAAAGAGTTAGATTACAAAATTTGTATCTCACATTCCAAGATGCTAAGATAATGGAAGATGAATCTGTAAGAACCTATATTGGCAGAATATCTGAGATTGATTCTGGAATCACATCTCTTGGAGCAAAGAAGTTTGATGATGAAGTAATATGGAAGATCTTGAAAACCTTGACACAACCTTGCAAGACAATAACATAGATGATTCAGGTAATGTTGCCTTGCACCACTAATTTTACCAAAGAAATATTGCTTGGTAGATTAGAAGCTAAAGAATTTGATCTAAAACAATCTAGAGAATTAGCAAAAGTTTAGACAACATTTAGTGCCTTTAATATTAAACTAGGTCTGGCAAGGAAGACAAAAGTACAAGGAGACATTGCTAGCAACAAAGAGTCTATTGAGGAAAAGATCTAGGAAGGAGTGGTTCTTCTTGTGGAAAGAGAAAAAGATGGTAAGAATATCTTTAAATGTTGGACATGTAATGAATATGGTCATTATGCATCTAAGTGTCCTAAAAGAGAAAGAAAATATAAGGGAAGTTTCAAATCTAGAAGACCTATAAATTATTTATATGCTAATGAAGAAGAAGAGGAAGAAGAATCTGATCAAAACATAAGTGAAGATGAATAAGGATTTGTAGCTATAAAGGAGGATGATCTTGACCAAAAAATTAGAGAAGAAAGTGTGCTGATCTCACAAGTTGAAAGGAAAGATTGGATCATTGATATTGGTTGTTTACATAACATAACTTGTTTAAGTGTTAGAAAACTTATGGAAAAAGGTTACCAATTGTAGTTTGGTAATGACACATGCATTATCAAGAACAAGGAAGGAAAGCTACTTGGTACTAGCACAAGAACCAGAGGTAATGTATTATAGTTAAACTCCACTGAAACAACATGTTTGGTAGCCAAAGTTGACAATAGTTATTTATGGCACAAAAGATTTTGTCACATTAACTTTGATAACATTGTGAAAGCCAGTAATACACTTTCTATGAGAGATTTACCTAAGATCACTAAGCCCATTGACATTATTTGTAAAGAATGTATCTTGGCTAAGAAAAAGAATGTCTCATTTCCTAGCAAGTAGTTTGGTGCTACACAAAATCTAGAATTGGTTCATACAGATCTGAGTGGTCCTGCAAGAACAAGAGGATTCTATGGAGAAAGGTATTTTATGATTTTTGTTGATGATTTTACTAGAATGACATGGGTATCTTTTCTTAAGAAAAAATTAGAAGCATTTGAGAAATTCAAGATATTAAAGAACAAAGTAGAGAATGAATCTAGAGTTAAAATCAAAAGCTTAAGATCAGATAGAGGAGGAGAATTCACTTCTAGAGAATTCAATATCTACTATGAAGAGCATGGTATTAGGAGACAACTATCCTCACCCCATACACCTAAGCAGAATGGGATTGCTAAAAGAAGAAATAGATCAATTCCTGAAGCAACAAGAGCTATGTTATTCAAGAATGATGTACCAAAAACCTTTTGGAGAGAGGCAATTAATACAATAGTATACACTGAATAGAGTATATACTAGAAAAAGTATGGAGAAAACACCTTATGAGTTACAGTTTGGTCACTCAACATCAGTCAAATATTTCAAGATATTTGGAAGCAAATGCTACATCAAAAGAGATGATGATATTAGTAAGTTTGATCCAAGGAGTGATGAAGGTATGTTTCTTGGCTATTCGTTTAAAAGTAAGGCTTACAAATGTTTCAACTATAGAAAAAAAACTATAGCAGAGTTTGCAAATGTAAAAATAGATGAAAATTTTGGCATTAAGGAAAAGATGATGGATTATAACTCTGATGGAGATGATTATTTTGGGATGACCAATAGATGCAATGAAATATTTTTCAAGACTAACAATGACTTGCAGAATAATGTGTAAATAGAAGAAGTAAGAGAAGAATAGAGCATAATACTTGAAATAAGAGTTAAAGTAGCACCTTATACCCCAAATAAGAATGTAATCAGAAGTCATCCTACTAATCAGAGAATAGGAAGTAAAGAAAAAGGAGTAATGACAAGAAGTAGAATCAATGAAGAATTATGCCTAATATCTCAAGTAGAACCAAAAAGTGTTGATGAAGCAATCTAGGATGATCATTGGGTGAAAGCAATGGAAGAAGAACTTCAAGAGATAATGAAAAATTACACATGGAAATTGGTTCCTAGACCCAAGGACAAAAATGTGATTGGTAATAAATGGGTATTTAGAAATAAAATGAATGAACAAGGAGAAGTAATAAGAAAAAAAGGAAGACTAGTATGTAATAATTACTGTCAACAAGAAGGAATTGACTATGAGGAAACATATGCACCTGTAGCAAGAATGGAAGTAGTTAGAATGTTCCTAGCATATGCAGCAAATAAAAATTTCAAAGTATATCAGATGGATGTTATGTTAGCATTCTTGAATGGAGAACTTGAAGAAGATGTCTATATTGAGCAACCAGAAGGATTTCCTTTGACAAAAGAGAAGGACATGGTTTGTAGATTAAAGAAAGCCTTGTGTGGATTAAAGCAAGCACCTAGAACTTGGTATGAAAGGTTAGATAAATACTTAGCAAATCTTGGATTTATTAAAGGAACAAAAGCTAGTAACTTGTACTTGAAATAAATAGAAGATGGTTTGTTGACAATTATTGTATTTGTTGATGATATCATTTTTGGAGGAAATGATGAAGCCAGTAACAAATTCTTCAAAGATATGAAGAATGAGTTTGAAATGAGCATGATAGGTGAAATGAATTTTTTCTTAGAATTACAAATTGTTCAAAGCAAAGAAGGAATCTTTATTTCTTAGACAAAGTATTTAAAAGATTTGCTGAATTAATTTGGTCTAGATAACTGTAAACTTGTTAGAACTCCTATGGTAATTGGTCACAAGTTATCAAGCAATGATGAAACACCTACTATTGAATAAAAGAAGCATAGATCTATGATTGGAGGATTGTAGTATCTAACTCATAGTAACCTTATATAGAAAATGTGGTTGGAATTGTGGCAGGATTTAGGCTGATCCTAAAGAATATCACTACGTAGCAGTAAAAAAGATATTTAGATATTTGAAAGGGACATCTAATTATGTCATTTGGTATGCCAGAAGTAATGACTTTACTCTTTACATCTATACTAATGCTAATTGGGCTGGAGATAAGGATGATAGAAAAAGCACCAGTGGAGGAGCATTCTTTCTTAGTGGAAGATTGGTTTCCTCTCTCAGCAAGAAGCAAGATTGCACCTCACAAAGCACTACAAAGGTAGAATATGTTGCAGCAGTGAACAACTGTAATTAAGTCATATGGATGAAGAAAATGATGAAGGATATTGGAATTACATTTAGTGAACATTTTATCATTTACTATTATAACACAAGTGCAGTTAACATGTCTAAGAATCCTATTTTCTATTCTAAGACTAAGCACATCTCTATAAAGTATCATGTGTTGAAAGAGAAAGTTGTAGAGAAAGAAATTAGACTAGAGTACATCAAATCTAAGGAACAAATTACATACATTTTCACAAAAGCCTTACCAAAGGATACGTTTGAGTACCTAAGAGATATGCTTGGAGTTATGCCCCTGCCTATTTTAGAATAAAAGATGTAAAAGTGCATCAATCTAGGGTACATAGCATCATGGTTAGATTGGACTAAATGTTGATGCTTCCTGTATGGGGGAGTATCTATGATGAACAAAGTCCTCAAAGGACTCTTAGTAATTGGTAATTTGTATAGAACAATGTCTTTAGACACTTGAGTTGTTTATGGATTTATATATACAAAATTGTAAAGCAACAAACCAACTTGTGGTCATGCTAATTAGATGTTCAAGAAAATTGAACCATTTGTGTACTATTTTTGACATTGATGTCAATGGGGGAGAAGTATAGAATGAAAAACATTGTACTATGGGGGAGAAGTGTTGCAATAAAGGATTTGCATGAAGCAAGATTTGATTAATGAAGAGACTTGTTGGTATTCTTGGAACTAGATGTTTTTCATCTATGTTGCCATCAATGCCAAAGGGGGAGATTGTTAAAATGAATGTTGATGCTATGGGGGAGCATTGTAGAAAATTGCTATGATGTATTTATAAGTATGTTTTTCATTGTTGAAAATATAGTAATAAGTTTGTAAAAGACAACATAGCAGGGGACTGTGATTTCTATATTGAGGACATTATATTACTTATCTACTTATGTGCAGTTACCAACACATACTACATTGTGTATTTTCTATATGGGCAAGTGCACAGAACCTAAATTGATAGTGTACCAAATATATGATTGATTTACAAAGAACTATATATAAATAGAGTAACAAGAAAGCAGTTCCTATTACATGATTGGTACAGCTCGTTACAATTACAGTGAATGGTTGCATAGTGAAATGGAGATAGTTTACTAATCATGGATGATGTTAGAGAGTGTGCATGTATGGAAGTCACACGTGTGAAAGTTTGTGTATAACTATGAGCTAACAACATTAATTAAATGTGTATTTCATTTAATTAATGTATGATAATGAAGTATGAGGCCGACTCAAGGATTTATTAATTAAGTGTGGTGTAAAGGAAAGATGTTTATTGTATTTTAGATATAAGAAATAAAAGAAGACTTGAAAATTACTAGGCAGTAGATTAGAGTGACATACTAATCCGTGTAAGTGACCTTAAGGGTTACCGTTACTAATCACAAAGTTCTAGATCTAATTGCATGATTTGAAGGTGAAGAAGTCTGACATACTAGATAGAGGAAGAAGTAAAAGCCTATTACACATCTATTATTCTAAAATGAATAGTACTAAGGTTAATTGGATGATGGGTTAATTGACTTGATCTTGAAGCTATTTGGATAGTGGGTTTAGCTGCCTTCCATAACTCTTAATAGAGTTGGAATCTCCTAATAGGGATTCAAAGTCTCCTAATAGGGACTCTTTGTACTAAATGATGTAATAGACTCCTAATAGGGTCCATCCTCTAAAAAGGAATATCCATATTAGTACATCATTTTGTGGGCATCATTCCCACTAGGGTTTTCCCCCTGATCAAGGGTTTCCCTAGTCAAGATATCTAGTGTAATTGTTTATGTGCATCTCTTTATGGTTGTTTTTTACTTTGAATGGTCAAGATTGTTAGAAAGGATAATTATTTTAATTTTCACATAACTGATTCACACCCCCCACACCCCCCCCCCCAAAGTTATATAGGTGGACTATTGTTTCTAACAAAAACTAAGTTTGAAAACTTGGAGCACTATGATGGTAGAAGTATTAATTTGGAAATAATGAACCATGTTATGTGAAGGGAAAAGGATGCATTGCATTAACTGATAAACTCAAATGTGGCAATGCTTAATAGGTTGAGGGACTAATGCAGAATCTACTAAGTGTAGCACAACTAAAAAATATTGGATTCAAGGTAGAATTCATGAATGGGAAGGCTAGACTATTGGATTGTAAAGGAAACATAGTTGGAATTGGTAATAAAACAAAGGGTAATCTATTCTATCAAGATCTCATTGAAAGTTCATACTTTTTGGCACAAGTAGAGAAAAGTTGTCCATGTCATAAAAAAATGTGTCATGTAAACTTTGACAATCTAGTTACTATAAGTAAGAATAGAAGAGTAAGAGGTATTCTAAATGTAAAGAAACTTGAAATGGCCATATGAAAACAATGTTAGATTGGAAAGATGGGTAAAACTAGCTTCAAAAGTAAGAATTGCAATACAAAAGAAGTCTTGGAACTATTTCATATAGATCTTTGTGGACCAATAGGCATAGCAAGATACAGTGTAGATAAATATGTCATTCTATTTATTGATGACTATTATAAGATGATGATAGTAATGTATTGGAGGATAAATGTAAAGATTTTCAAAAGTTCAAGTGATATATATCTAGAGTTGAAAAAGAAATAGGAAAGAATTTAAAATGTCTAAGGTTAGATAGAGGAGAATTTGTCTCTAATGAATTCAATGAATTCTACAATGAAAAAGGAATTAGAAGACAAGTATCTACACCTAGAACACCTCAGTAGAATGGAATAGTAGAAAGAAGGAATGGATCCATCATGGATTATGCAAGAACATTTATGATAGAGAAAAATATTGCATCCAAATACTAGAAAGAAGAAATCAATACAATAGTTCATACCTTGAACTAGGTTCAACTGAAGAAAGAAAAGAGTGAAGAACAAAGTAGCAAGGAACTTGAAGACTATATAAATAAAGTTTACTTAGAGCCTGATACTTTACCAAAGGTACAAACAATTGTGATTGGGCAACAACAGGTAGAATCACTCCGATAGCGAATACTACTCAAGTCACCTAACTCTATAGTTTAACCGAAGTTGTAGCTAGTGCAACCCAAGTTGCATCCAAAGCAACCCAAGTTAGAGACAATTCAAACCAAGTCCCAAAAATATAAAATAGAGTCCTAGATAGAGGAAATAGAGTAGAGTTTAGAGTTTAGAAAAACCTTTGAACATAGTGAACCAAGCAAAACAAGTCTAGAATCTAGAAGAAAGGAACCTGTACTTGCTAGATCTGTCAGAAGGCATCATGCACCTAAAAAAAAATTGGAGATGTGACAAAAGGCATAATGAAAAGGAAAAAACTAAAATGTACATGTCTACTTACCAAATTTGAACCTAGAACTATTAAAGATGTATTAACTAATGAAAGTTGGATAGAGGAGATGAATGAAGAGATTGAGAAAATTGGAAGGAACAATGCCTAGACTCTTGTTCCTAGACCCAAGGATAAAAATGTAATTGGTACAAAAAAGGTTTTTAGAAATAAATTGAAAGATGATGATGAAGTATCAAGGAATAAGGCAAGACTAGTGTGTAAAGGATGTGCTGAAGAAGAAGGTATAGACTATGGAGAAAAATTTGCTCCTATTGTTATACTTGAAGGGGTTAGAAAATTACTTACATATATTGCATTCAAAGTGTTCAAAGTGTATCAAATGGATGTAAAATTAACTTTCTTGAGTGAAACTATAGAGAAAAAGTTTACATTGATCAAACTAAAGTTTTCATTGATTCAAATAAAAGAGACATGGTTTCTAAGTTATGCAAAGCTTTTTATGGTCAGAAACAAGCTCCTAGAGCATGGTATGAGAGGCTATATGGATATTTGGTAAAGATTTGTTTTTAGAGAACCAATGATAATAGTAGTTTGTATATTAAAGAAGGACCAAAAAATAAGATATTATTAGCAAAAATATTTGTGGATGATATATTATTCATAGGTCATGATGACTTATGTAAATCATTCTCTAAATAATTGATGAAAGAATTTGAAATGTCAATGTTTGGAGAGATAAAATTATTAGAATGGGGTTGATGTTTCTGCACCAAAAGACCAATCTATCAATTCACAATAGAACTAGTCAACTTATAGTACATAGGAGGTGGTTAATTCCTTGTCACAAATCCTAAGGGGAGCACTAAACAAATTTATAACAATTTCCCCCTCAGCATTACCCAAGGGTCTTAAGGATTCTAACCTGTGACCAAGCTCTGATACCACTTGTTAGAATAGGGTTCCATTGCACCAAAAGACCAATATTTCAATTCTTGATACACCCAGTTAGCTTATAGTACATAGGAGGCGGTTAATCCCTTGTCATAAATCTCAAGGGAGCACTGAACAAATTTTTAATAAAAATTCTTTGTTGGTTTGAAATTGCATCAATGAAGGATGGCATTTACCTTACTCAATCAAAATATATCAAGGAGATATTGAAGACCTTCAGAACGGAATATTAAAAACTAGTTGGAACACCTGTGTCTACTAGACATAAACTATCTAAGAATGATTGTTCAAAAGAGGTAAATTAGACTACTTACAAATCTATGATTGGGAAACTTTAGTATGTTATTCACACAAGGCCTAATATTGCATTAGTATTTGGTATAGTTGCAAGATTTTATGAAAATCCCATAGAAAATTATATAGTGGCAACCAAAAGAATTATGAGATATCTAAAAAGTACTCAAGACTATGGTCTATGGTCCAAGCAAGGAGGAAACTTTGAGTTCAAATTCTTTACTAATGCTGAATGGGCTAGAAGCATTGATGATAGAAAAAGAACCAGTGGAGGAGCATTCCTTCTTGGAAAGAGGCTAGTGTCATGTACTAGTAAGAAGCATAATTGCATCTCTTAGTCTATAGTAAAGGCATAATATGTTTCTGCAATAGTTAATTGTTCCAACATAGTCTAGATCAAGCAACTATTTTCATGAATAAACTAAAAAATCAAGGACCCATTAGTTATCTACTATGATAACACAAGTGCAATGAACATATCCAAAAATCTAGTGATGTACTCTAAGACAAAATAGATTGCAATCAAGTATAATTTTGTAAGAGAATTAGTTCAAGATAAAGAGGTTAGATTGGAATATGTAAACACAAAGGAGTAGGTTGGTGATATATTTACCAAACCATTACCTAAGGATGCATTTTTGTATCTCAAAGGAAAGCTAGGGGTCATTCCTATCCGATGCTCACTAGAGTATAGATTAGTGATGTATCAACCTAACTACACTAAAGATCTATCAATTTGATGCAAAGAAGTTAGAGCTTATTGTATATGAATCAGTAGATTAGGTAAATTATAAAATTATTATAAAAATTGTTTGGCATTTGATGTCAAAGAGGGAGAGATTGAATATGTCATTTTCGTATCAAAATAATTGAGTTAGAACTTGAGCACTACCAGTAGTAACTCATCTTAGAAGAATCCAATATGAACCAAGAAAATTTTTAGTGATCAAGTACAAACCAAGCTAGGTCAGTCATTGAAGGATTCAAGTGTTAAACGAGCTAGGTTGGTTACCAAAGGGGTTCAATGTAAGCTGAATTAGGTCAATTATGAAGGAACTTTGTGGTAATTGAGTGACCTAGTTTTAGTATAAGTCGACCTACAATAGAACAATTTTGTTTATTATTTTTTTTATGTAAGCCAACTTAGTGGATGCCAATTATTTATTTGTAAGGGTATTCAAGCCAACTCGATATTGGGTTTGATATTTATGAAAGGTCAAGTTGTGGATTAAAAAATGAAGAAGTGGAAGAGGATAAGATGCAAATAAAGAAGGATATTTGAATAAGAGAAGAACATCCAAAGAGATACAAAGAATATTCTAATTAGGGAGGATCTAGAGTATAAACAAGAACAATGATCTGAATCTACAAATCAGTTGCTTTATTAATTGGGTTAATTATTATTACTCTCTAACAATTGTAATAGTGAAGAAATATCTTAACAGACTTGAGTTAACAATAATTCTTGTAGAAACTCTAACAAGGTGGCATTTATAGATTGAAGCATCTTAAGTCCTCTAATAATGCCACTCATAATAGGGTGATTCAAATCCTTTAATAGGATCACACCCAATCTTTTGTTTTGTAACCTTTAACAAGGTTGGCTCCTAATAGGGCTCACTCTAGAAGAGTGAAAAGTTGTAACTAGTTGCATTGGCGGTTTTCTCAAATTGGGTTTGCATGTTAAATCTTGGTATCTCATGTGTTCATGTTATTTTATTACTACTTTATCTTTCTGCAACTAAGTTACTAAAGATTAATACACGTTAATATCTCAAGATTGTTTTGTTAACCAAGTTAAAGTGAATATCCAGTTCTAACTTAGATGTGTAAGGATTTGAGTCAATAAGAAGTTTGTATTGACATCTAAGGGATTTGGAATTTTTTTAGTGGTAACTGATTCGCCCCTCCCCTCTTAGTTACTCCTCTTATATTTCCAACACATTGTATAGGTCATTGTTGATTTTTCATATTAGATATGGTAAAGAAATGTGTTAAATCTCACTTAGAATTGATTTAAAGTCTAAATAATAATATTTTTCCATTTCATATTAGTTGTCCTAAAATCTACCATTGTTGATAGTTTTATTGAGGGTTTGAGGGTCAGAATGTCAAATTGACCCACTCTACTTTTTTCACTTAATAATTCTTGTGGAATGAATATTAAACACTGTATATTATAATTTCCTATTAACCTATAAAATAGAAGATAAATAAAATGTAATGGTGAAACCCTAGCATGGAGGGTTGAGTAGTGAGTTTAAGAATATAGGGTGTCATGTTGTTATCAGAGAGAAATTGATGAGAAAGTGGAAATTTTTATGATTGGTTATGTTTGTGTAGGTTGTTTTGAAGGTTTTTAAGATTTTTTTTGGAGTTCAGAAGAGTTTAAAGAAGCAAGTTTGAACAAGCCCTAGTTTGAATCCTTAAAAGGGAGAAAAAATTATATATCTTCTTCAATCCCTCAACTTTGTATCTTCTATTGAATTTCTTAAATCCCTAAATGTATGCATACATTTTTTAAATTGTGTGTGTGTGTGTGTGTGGAGTTATAAATAGGAAAATGATGCAAGGAGGGAATGAACAACTAGGGCCAAGGGCACACCTAACTTTCCAAACACCTTGCTGAGTAAATAAAATAGAAACAAATACATAGAAAACAACATCAAGGAGAGAACGAGAGTAAATACTTTTATTGATTCATCTAATTATCAGCATAGATGCCCATTTTTAAGGCCTTCTGGGTTACAAATAGATACAAAATACAACTTCAAGATCTACTATCCAACTTCAAATTCACTTGTCTAGATACATCTTCTCTTAATTCTCTCATAACTACCTAATCTAAACCAAATACCTCTACTTATACTTGCTAAAGTGGCTTACAAAATATTCTAGATCATTACATAATAGAAAGGTTGACCTTAAAATAGACTGCACTCATCCCAAGACAAGTTCCTATCATTAAATTCATGATCTAAATTAAATACATAAGTTAGCCCAAACTAAGAACTAGTCACAGAAAAAATTAATTGAAGAAGGAACCTATTGGTGTTTTTACACTATCAAGCACCAAAAGATTTGATGCTAAGATAGTGAAGAGAAATTTTAGCCTAAGGATTAGCTACTTCCTATACTTAGTTAGATGGTCTTCAGATTTGGACCCAACTTTGACAAAATCATAAAGATTTTCTACTCTTTTGGCTCTACAAAACTAAGGGTGGTGCACCTAAGGGATAAAAATATTCACAACTTGATACTATCTTCACATTTCAATCTTTCACTAACATTTTATTACAATATTCATCCATTATAGCATATTGGTCATTATTCTTCTCTAATTTACAAGTAACTTTGGGTAAGAGTAGCTAACTAGAACACATAAATTATATGCAAATAATCATTGACCAACTATGATATTCTTCATATGTTTAAAGTAAAATTAATTTTAATTTTGAGAATTTTCTTGATGCTGATCTATAATCTTTTCACTTGCAAACTGAAATAATTGATTAGTGCCTCATTCATTGGGATTCAGAGTCTATCCAACTATTTTGACCTAATTGATTGCATTACAATCAATATCATCAACAATACTCCCCAAAACTCATTCTTATGCATATCCTTATTATTGCATGGAAATCTTATCACATTCACTGAAGCATTTACTTAATCCATTGAATTAAAAGCAATAGTGAACTGATATACAACCTATCCTAGTTGCATTAAATTGAACAATCTTTATCCAAACAATCTCAAAATAACAAATCAATAACAATGGAGATAAGATTTAGAGAAAAATATATGGTGATAGTTCATCTTTGTATCAATTCTCTTTGAAAATTATGTAACATTGCAATAGAACTCAAAATAACTCAAGACAAGACACCATGATCTTGGGAAATTAATGTATTCTTAGAATTGCAGAGAAAATACATCACAAAAATTGGTATGAAGAAAATCGGACCGAATACAAACCTAGCAAAAAAACTAAAATAAACATCATACTTTGGACCCTTTCTCTAGCCTTGGAATCTCACTTATATAATGTGAGATGCAACAAGCTTCAAGCTTAGAGAGTGCTGATAGCTATCCTTAAGACAAAAACATATTTTACAAAGTTACTGCCATATAAGACAAGATTTGGTGCAACAAAGTATTTTTCATCATGAATATTTTCTTGTGGGACCACTTCTGCTACATCTTTCTATTGCTAAGGAGTTTCATGATTGGCTTTAATGTTGTTTTCATTCCTTTGAGGGTATAATCGATGAAATTTATTTTGGTGGACCTAGTTTCGATGTTTGTAGGCTTAATTCAACTTGAGGTTCTCCATCCACATCATCATGCACTGATAGGTTGATAGTTACATTTGATTGTCCTATTGACAAGTCATATGTTTTGGCCCTTATGCTTGTGACCGTAATTGGTTTCTTAACTTTTTTCATCTTCTACTTTTTTTGACGTGTCAATTATTTGTAAATCATCCTATTCCATTGCATCATCATTGATTTCACCAAGTTCCAACTATTTTACATGAACAAAATTTTCCATCCACTTGTCAAAAAGCATGTCATTTGGCTAGTTAAAATTCAGAATCTCATGTTGTTTATTCATCACATATTCTCCTAATGTATCAATTTCAATAAAATGTTCTCTCAAAGAATCATAAAATATTTGTACTTTTATAACTTCTTCAATTGCAGTTTCCCACCATGCATTTCCCTTCTCATTTATGACCTTATTCATCCTAAGGCATCATAGGTCATCAAATTCCTAGGCCCACTCCTCTTTATTTTTTAATTTATCCTTTTTATCTAGGGCATGTGGGAAGAGTTCAAAGTTTATACTTTTATATTTGGTAATATAGTTTATGATTCTCCTTTATAATTTAATTCTCTTATTATCAAAATCAGAGAGATCATTTGTTCAGTTAGAATTCCTTTCTATCTATTCAAAAGATAAACTAATATCTAAAAAACACTAAAGAGTGACATCCTTCTCCCTTTTGTTCCATTTATTGACAATTGGATTTAGAGCATCATCACTTCCTTTCAGCTCATCCCATATTTGTATTATTTTTTCCAATTGTTCATAGAATGTTGGCCAACCAATTTTATCAACCAAATACATATGTGCTTTCCTCAATCTATCCTCATATTGGATATCTAGTTCTACATGTAATGCCCACTATTTTCTCTTTTCTTCTTCAAAATCCTTTGTAGTATAATAATGACATCTCTATAGTGTGTCAGTAATTTCATTTAGAATAGTGGATTCAAAATGCTCCACTGGTGGACAAGGATAAGTAATTATGGGCCTACTAGATTGTCCTTGATGCCCCATCATCTTATTCTCAAGTTATATCCTCTTCTACACTTTTTAATTATAAGTAGCCAAAACCTTTTCATATCTTTATTGTAATTCTAATTTCTCCTTCTTCTCCTTCAAAGCCATGGGTAGGTTGAGGTTGAATATTCAAAATTTAGCTCTATGGACTCAACATTTGGAGTGTCCTCTACCCATTTTACAATTAAATTTCCAATTAAGCTAGTATCATCAGGTTGAGAGGAGCTAGCTTTGGATCCTTTTCTCATAGACCAAATAACTAAGGAAGCATGATCTTCACTAAATTTGGCACCTTTTAGCTCTTTTTTCATCTTTTCATTTGCATTCAATTTCTTAGTGACAAAGTTAAAAACCATTGCATCTGCAATGTCCCAATTTGGTAGAAGCATGACCCTGAATGATTTTATCATTTTTTTTCCCTCTTTAGGGGTCAGGCTCTTAAACTCTTGTATCATTTTCTCTCTTATTTTATTCTATAGAGCTACCTCTTCCATCTTAGGATACACTTCTTTCATTTTGTTACACCTTTCCTCAAATAGTCCAATATTTGTCCTCTATGCAAACTGGTAGAAAGCTCTAGATTTGACAAAGCTATCATAAAAAGGAAATGCTTAACTAGCTTGTTCTATAATAGGGTTCAATTCCCTTCCTCTATAATCAGCAATAGCTAATTCCAAACTAGGCATGGGAGGCTCTTGAGGATTCCCCTCTTCTAATTCTAAAATAGTGATAAAAATTCCCCCTTGGTATCCTAATTGTTCCATCTACTCCTTAGTGAGTTGTTTATCTCCTATATGCAATGGGGACTGAGTGGGTGAGTACGCTTCTATTTGGGGCACTTGTTTCTCTCTTGTCTTTTTCCTCTTGGGCATTGGATAATTAAGTCTCTCCTCCATAATAGTACTAGTTGACCCAATTATCTATTTACCTTTGTCAATTATAGACCTTTTATTCTAAATAATATTGTAGCTAGGTCTCCTTTGAATAACCAAATGTCCTAATCCTACTACAAGGGTAAAAGATAACCTTTTTATGACCTCTTGAGCCTTATCAGGTTAAGAGTTAATAAAAAATATCTTTTTCTTATTCATTACTTCCATAATCTTAGGAATAATAATCATCAATTTATTTATCTTATCCTCTATCTTGGCATTTTTTTGAGGCTTATTATCCTTATCAAAATAATTAATAAATTTTAAGACCTTGGAGTAAAATCTCCACTTCTCCTTCTTAATCTCTTACTCTTGGAGAGAGAATTAATTTCTAATTATATCTTTAGGGAAGTAGGGATGGTGTTTCATGCCACTAGTTTTGGCCGTCTATCTAAATATATCAAAGAATCCCTCACTATCATTGAAATGGTCATGGGAGACAACCATTTTATATTGATCTAAAAATTTATACAAAAACAACCAACCACCCTTGGTGATTATAAATTGATGGGCAACAATGCAACTTGGGAAAATTGAGCCCATAGATCAACCAGACAGTTGTGCTTCCTCCAATCCACCTATCTTCCATAGCATTTCAGCTATTGCCACCTTTAGAGGTACTTGATAAGGAAGTACATGGGGAGTTCCTTGGAATATATACACTCTAAAAACTATAGATATAGGGTATGGTATGATATCTACTCAATTATGTGAAACTCTTAAACCAGTAGGGTTATCCATAGGCCTAATGAAATCCATCAGTGCCTTAGGCATTCTGGGATTGTCCCTTAATATGAGGCTCCCCAACCTAGATGCAAAGTATCAATCAAATCTCACAAAGCTAGCCTCTTCAACATCCTAGGTCATATTTGCACTCCATAACTGGACTAGTAGAGCTTCTCCTTCATATTCTCTATTTAATTCCATTTCTTTTTCAAAGAAAGTAACACCTTTATACAAGAACATATGCATCAACAAAGAGTAGTGGCCAAATGTCTTTTCAATTTTTTTCCTTTGGAATCCCAATTAAACCTATGTGAAGTTCCTCTTCTAGATAAGATGCAAAATTAAAAATAATATCCACACCATAAGAAGAGATCTATGTCATCATGTAAATGAATTTTATTGGCATAAACTCTTGTTCATTTTTACCAAAAGCTCCACATAAAGTCATGTAAATGTAAATGGTCCTAGTAGTGAAAACCTGCTTCTTAAAAGGTCAAGTTTCTAATTGTAGCCAAATGCCCTCTCAATGCACCTTGTCTGATTTGATCCTTTCAAGACAAATATTCTTTGTCTAATCCTTGAAAGTCAATGGTCTCATGGTAATCTGTGGTTGGCTCCAATCCAAACACCTCTTGAATCTCTTTTGCAGTGATTTTTATTAGACATTCCCCATCTAATTGGGTCATAATTTAGGGCTATGGCTGTGAGAAGGTTTGAATCACTGAAAACCCCAGGGACCACCAACTTACCTAAATCAAAATTCCAAATCATTCCCATGGAGGGAAAATAATTTCCTTTTTGAGAACCATTTCTTGAGCAATTGGACCCCATTTTTAGAGGTTATGGCATCCCTAGTTCAATTCCCCTTATCATACAATCCATCTGCAAACTAGAACCTAGGGTTTACAAAAAATATCTTTTTAATTTGGGTCGATTCATTCATAGATTCACTCAATTATTCAAGGAAATCATCATGGATATTCATACTAGCATACTCTACTTTCCTCGAGAAACCCTTCTTTGAAAGCATTTTTTATAATAATGAAGAAAAATAAAAATTCCTTGAATGATATGTGGACTGAGTTACTTACTTGGCTCTCTATTTTGTTCGTTTTGAATTTTGTAGTGAATCATTGGTATAGAAAATTCTTCACAATTTAACTATTTGAAAAATAGCTCTTCAATAGGTTCTAGCTCTCAAAAAATCAGATATATGTTTTCATGAAGAAAATCTCTAAATCTTGTACTATATCCCTAATTTTACTTCACATGAGGAGCTTGAATTCACATAAATGGATCATAGAGAAATAGAGTGGCATCACCTTTCAAATTTGAAAATAGGTCATTGATTTTTAAAAAATCTAATGATTAAGGAATAAAACTTTTAATGACTCAGCTTCAACCCTCCAAGACAGTAGTCAATCCAATTGAATCCTTTCTCATAAGACTTTTCTTTCACTACTAGTGACTTACATTGGACCCACTTACACCTCTATACACATGTCATGTTCTTGCTATTTTTCCAAGGGAAAAAGTCAAGCAACACCCATTGGTGACATAGCGACCATTGTTGATGATCCTTTCAATGCACGGTAGAGCTCATATGATTATTTCATTGTACATGATGTGGGCCCATATTATTTCCTTTTGGTCTCTATATTACCAAGGATAAAGTTCATGTAACTACCCATGGCAACATAGCGACTACCGTTGATCCAAAGAAGATCTGACAGTGCGGATCAACAATTTATTTCTTTCATTATGAATCCTCAATGGAATCTCACATCCTAACATCCTAACATGTTGACAAGCTATTAATGACATGGAAATTTATGGTGTCACCTTCAAGGGTTGGTCCTACCATATATCCACGTGGTGGGAAGTTTCTATGTCACCAGGGATAAAAATCATGCAATTTTCCATGGCGACAAAGTGACCACCATCAATTGTGAGATGATTTGGTGGTACCAACTTTATACTTTAAAACCTCATTCCATTATTGACTAGGTCCCGTGGGTTAGTACTGCTTGGTCGCTATGTCACTAGGAATAAACAACACATGATTTCTTATAGTGACATAATGACAATCCTTGACCTTAAGGAAGATCAAGGGTTATCATTAACCAATTGATTTTTCAAATAGAAACATAAACCTATGAAAAATTAAAGTGAAAGCTTAGGTTAAGGAATTATTTTAGAGACTTAGGAAATATTTAGATAATGCAAACAAATTTTAAAAGGTACCCAAGAAATAATAAAAGGGGTATTTCAAAATATTTTTCCTGCATAGTTTTTTTTTTGGAAGGGCATGTTATGCAAGTGTATACCAAAGTATTTCTATGGCAACACTTAATGAAACAAAAATTAGGGTTATTCTAGGGTTAACAAAATTTAAAACACCAAACCCAAATTTTCACAAAAGGAACTCAGAACATTCACGTAGAAATACATTAAGATAAACTTGAAGTGAAAACCAAAGCAACAAAACTAAGCATCAAGAACTATCATGCTTACTTTGCACACAAAGGAATACTGAGTTAACACTAAAAATCAGTTAACACTGGAACTTGGTTACCACTGGAACTTGGTTAATACTAGAACTTGGTTAACACTAGAATTTAGTTAACACTGGAACTGGGTTAACACTAGAACTCGGTTAACACTAGAACTCAGTTAACACTACAACTCTATTAACACTGCAACTCAGTTAACACTATAACTCTATTAACACTGCAACTCAGTTAACACTGCAACCTAGTTAACACTACAACTCGGTTAACACTAGAACTCAGTTAACACTATAATTTGTTTAACACTACAACTTGGTTAACACTGAAACTCAAAACAAACTAGCAAAATGAACCAAAAGAGCACAATAGCAAGGCAACCCAAGATGCTCTTGCATCACAAATACTAAGGGTGGGGGGGGGGGTGTGAATTAGTATTTCACAAACTTTTTCCCAATTATGGATATCATTAAAAAATTTATAACTTGCATATGAAAGTAAATTGATTATGCTAAATAGTAAACACAACGATAAATTAATGCAACACATAACACCATATTTTGTTAACTAGGGAAACCATGGCCAAGGGAAAATCCCAGTGGGGATGGCACCTACAAAATGATCCACTAATAAAAATTATCTTGTGAAAGATATTGATCTTGTTAGGAGTCTATTACATATGTATAGTATCTCAATTGTTATTACAATTATACAAAGTATGAAAGATGAGATCAATTCCTAAACATGCAATATACTATAATGTTATTCAATAAAAGAGATAATAAAAAACCTCTTACTATTGTTGATATCTTCAATAAATGACTTGCCTTTTCTTCTCTATATATGAATAATCAAGAAATATGCTACAATATGCATGCCAATACTAGTGCAAGTGGTTTGCATGAAGTTGGCCAAGATGAAAACACCATGTTCATTTGAATGAAATGGGGATGATGTGACCTAGGATGAAAGTGTCTACTTGGATATGTTGCATGTTGATTGACCAAAGCTTGATGATTTGTTTCTTGATGTTGGACATAAGGTTGTGCTAATGTTTTCATATGAGCCTAACGTTGGGTAGGATCCTAAATACTTCATGTGAATCAAACTAACTACATTGTATGGATGACTTTGTGCTCCTTGTAAATCACAAGCACACATAATTCATTGTGTTTTTTATTCCTACACCATTAATCATTTTTTTGATAATCATGTTCTTGATTAGTTTGATGATTCTATTTATAGGAAATCTACCATAGATCGTGTCTTCAAAATAATTATGCAAGTGCTATTACATGATTGGTTCAGTAATTTTAAATTAGTTATAGAAATTTGAGGACCAATATTATTCTAAAACTATTGAATGAAAGCATTAGCAAGAGTTTGAAAAGAATCTATAGAATAAGGAGGTAGAGATCAATACCTGTATGCACCCTAAAATGGTTGCCTGGACTATGGGCCCCCATTATTCAATTTATCAAATTTTTTGAATCAATGGTTTGCAATATTTTATTAAATCAATTTAAATCAATTTTTCTGATCAAATTTTTAATTTTTAATTTTTAAGGTTGATCATTTTATCCTAAGCCTTATTTAATTAAAAGAAAATCTCCCTTTTAATTAAATAAAATAAGTCCCCATTTAATTAAAAGAAAAAAACTCTTTTAATTAAATAATTCATCCTCATTTAATTAAATTGAGAGAAAAACCCCTCTTTTAATTTAATTAAATATTTCTTATTTAATTAAAAGAACTTGCTTCCTTTTAATTAAATAAAAATCCCACTTAAATATCTCTTTTTGATGAAAAAGGAAATAAAAAAAATAAAAAATTAAATAAATCTTTTTTAAATTTTAAGTGGGATTCCATTTAATTTTCCTCCTCTTTTCTCCCACATGAAAAAGGAAATAAAACAAATAAAAATTTAAATAAATCTATTTTTTGTTTTCTCTACACTTAATGTGGGAGTTATCTTTTTCCTCTTTCCACTTTTTTCTCCATTTAATTCTTTTCCTATTTTCTCATTGGTGGATCTTTATTTCACAGAGATCATTCTTTCTCCACCCTTGATTAAATCTTTTTTCCTCTTAATCTTGATCATCCAATCTTCTTTATAAGGGAGAGCCCTCTCCTCATTTTGGACATCCATTATTATGCTATTGTTGTGTTGCAGGTTTGAAGAGCAATTTTTGAAGGAGTTTGAATACTAAAGCTTTTTGTCGAGAACTTCTATCTTCTTTCCTTCTTCTCTCATGCATCCATGGCTTCCATCATGAGTTTTCATCTGTGCACTTACATATTAGGCTAGGTCCATATTTGTTTTCATAGATTAGTATTGCATTGTTATTACATTTCCTTTCTTGCATTGTTTTGCATTGTTGTCATTCAGATTAGTTTTCATCTCCATTTGTATGCATATTGAATTCTTGAATATCTTGTTTCATGGTGTACTTGCATGGGTAAAAACTAGGTCAAACTGAGGGCTTCCATTACAAATCCTTGCACTCAATGAATAGAGAGCTATGAGTTGCCATTTGAGACCTCATTCTTGAGCAATCTTGGATATAATGACTCATAAAAGTGTGCCCACATTTTAGGCATACATTTTTGGTGCTCACCATGGGGCAACCAACCTTTACTTGCTGGTTTTGGACATTTTTAGATCTAACCCCTTTGTATGGATTTGTTTGGAGACAAAAAGCCCTAGATTTTAAAGATTTGACCATATCTCTCAAATGACTAATTATTTTGATCTAAATTTTGTTTTTCAAGGTGGTGCCATGTCAAGGAAGCTTTGGTCCAATTTTGTAGAAATTTCTAAGATATTTTTTATTTTTTATGATTTTTCCTTGAGTTTTAATAAAAAATCATTTTTGGAAGAAAATTAGCATATTTTTCATAAAAAAATGCATTTTTGGAAAATTTTTTGAATTATAAATAGAGTTTGTTCTTTGTATTTTGATTTTAGAGATCATATCAGAGCTCAATAATTCAATTTTCAAAAACTAGTATGTTTTGATAAAATGGCTCCCTAGGACTCAAATTAAAAGATCTTTTTAAAATACTAACATTTTTGGAAACCTCTCTAATTTTTGAAAGGGGTCTATTTTTTGTATTTAGAGTTTTGGATCCGAATTCATATCATATAGGTCCAATATTTATGACTAGGTCAAAAATCAATAAAAAAAGGGCATTTAATGAATAGCTTGCATTTAATTTTTACAATGGATCAATGCATGATGTGAGATTTCATTTGGGTCATTTTCTAATTATTATCACTCTTAAAAAATCAAATTTTTAGATCTAACCCTACTTTTGCATAACTTGGATATATATTGCATATATTGTGTTTGCTTATTTTGCTTGTTACTTTGTTCATTGCGAGTGAGTGTTTAAGTGTAAACAAAAGGTACAAAAAAAAAAGATGCATTGCAAAGATTACCAGGTATTTTGTTTGATCTCTATAATATTTGGATTTAGAACTAAAATTAACATCTCATGTGTTTGGCTTGAGTGTTTTTACACGTTTTCATAGATTCACACTTCATTTGGTGCTCTAAAATTGGATTTAGATTTTCTTTCACGCATCTATGTTTCACATAGTAATTAGGCCTTATGAACACTATTTGGGAGATCTTAAGAGACTAAGCTTCATTTTATTTCTTTACATGTGAAGCTCCTCTTGAAGAAGGATCCCCTTATAGGTAGGGAAGGATATTTGTTATTATCTTTCTATTCTGCTTGGATTTGTCCTCAACATCCATTAGTCATTTCTCTTTTGAGATTGGTGGTGCTTGTTGTTGGATTTTTCAAATAGTTGGTGAGGTGATTTCAAATTAGCATGTCAAAGAATCTTTTTTTCTATGTTTGGGTAAGGTAAAGAGGCTAGAGGAGTATGCTCTGTTCTCTTTTGAGCACATCAGAAACTTAGAACCCTTGAATTCAAGCCAAGTCCGCATGTGGTACAACTTTGTGAGTCTTCCTTGATTAGTGAGGGTTAACCATAGTGGACATTCCCTTTATTGGGTCAACCATGTGGATGGAACCTCAAGTAGTAATAGCCATTTTTGACGTGGTAGTAGCAACCACTATATAAATGTCCTTGTGGGAGAAATCCTCACAGGTGTAGTCTTTTGTTGGGTTGTCAAATATCCTTAGTATCTCTGATTGATTAAATTTTCCAAATATGTCAAAACCCTAGTGCATCAAGATTGGATTTTGCCCACCCTAGATTGAAAAAGCTACAGAGTTTAGCATTACTAAGAACCATAGTGCTGCCAAATTTTCTTTTCTAGGACTATGTGCATGATTGGAAAACATTTTGAAAACATACATAGTAGTGGTTCTAGGGATTAGATTGATACTACAACATTATTATTGTTCATGTACATGGCTACTTTTTCCCTTGCTCATTATTTGAAGACATTTTCTTGAAATCTCTGATTGCTATCTTGCATGCTTGGTTCATGATTTAAAATCTTTTGATACACCTAGTTAGACATTTAAAAGGAACAAAATATGAGTTCTTGAGTTGAGACTTTATAATCAAACTACTTTGTTGTCCTATTATTTTCAATCTACCTAGGTTGATCCAGTTCAAATTAGGCTACTTATCCCATTGTTAGAAGCCTATTTGCACCTTGGGTTATTGTGCTATGACCTCTTGAATTAGTAATCATTGATTTCACAAGAGACTTTGTTTGGAGTTAGTGAGTTAGAGACCATCCTTGTTGAGAAAGATATGCCTTGGATTCTTTGATATTACACTGGAAGAGTCTTAGTAATCTCTTGTCCATCCACTTTCATCAAAATTCAATTTTAATTATTTATAATTTGGGTAAGTCATCCTCCTGGTCCATATGTGCTAGGGTATTCACCCAAAGTTTTGGGCACCTCTATGGCAGTGTTGGTTTATGCCTATTGCAATATTTTATCTTATCATCTCTTTCTTGGACAAGTGAGTGCTTTAGTACCCTAGTTTGGTACCAATGTTTCTTAGGGTTATCCTATCAACTTGTACCTTTTCTTTCATGTTGGTTACAAGTGCTATTACATGTTTCTCAACATTCAAATGAAGTCAGATGGTATCAAATTTCACAAAATTATTCTTGATCTTCTTTCTTCTTCATCTTCCATGTCTTTCTAGTCTCCCATTTCCATTCTTTCTCTTCTTCCATGCTTGATTCTTCCTCTTCCAAAACCATGAATCTCAACTATCTTGCTATCAAACCTCACTCAAGAGAAGATGATCTTGACCTTTTTTCTGAATTTGAAAATTTTTGTTGCTCCAGTAGATACATGGATGCTAACATTGCAAAAAAAATGATAAAACAAATGGATAAATCATACACCTTTGCTAGGATCATACGCAAGATCACCTTACAATATCCTTCTTCCAAGCATTCTTCACCTTTGAAGTCTTACTTTGATTCTTCTAGATTTCATTTTCATTACTCATATCCCAAGTCTTACTATGATTCTTCTAAATATCATTCGTACAGGTCTTCACTTACCTCTTCTTCACGACATCATTCTTCTTCTACTTCTACCAAGAGTTTGATTCCTCTTGTTGAGACATACCATAATGAACAACATGAAAAGTCTTGTGATATGTCTATCTATAATTCCTATAGTGACAATGACTATGATGATGATGACTATTATATTTCTACACATCCTAAAAGTCCTCCTAGTCCTATGCATGTGCTTAAAGGGGATGAGTCATAGAGAGAAATTGATGGTAATTCATATGACTCAAATCTTGAAAACAATATTGATAAATTTTGTGAACAATACCTAAATGATAAATCTTCTTTTTTTAAGGAAGAGAAAGCATTTTTTTGTGCTGAAATAAAACATCAATGGCATAAGAGTTCCTCTTCTAAGAACCCTCATGCTGAAAATAAAGATTACACTCTTGAGAAAGATCATGTTAATGTTGAACCTTTGTCTTATGATGCTCCCCTTCCATCTTCTACTTCCTCCACTATCCATAAATCCCCTAAAGATTTTGAGTCTCTCAAATCTTCTACCAATCCTTCATCCAACAAAGATCCTAATGCTTTAAATGCAATTCCCTATAGTTATCCTCAAAGGCTACCTCTTAAAGAAAATCAAGATAACTTTCACTTGGATGCAAATAATTTTGATAATGTTAAACCTAAAGAGCCTAATCCTTCATGTGTTATAATTCCTACTTCAACTAGTCATTCATCATCTATTCCAAAGTCTTCCGTACAATTCCAATATGCTTCCTTCTCCTTAGGAGTGGCTTCATGTCAAGAGGACTCTAAAAATGATAATAAAAAATAAATAAGGAAAGATCAATATCAAGAACCCTGTCATCCAATTATTTTCAAGATGTCTCTGATCCATTTAATGGTCTTTTTGATCCTTTTTGCCCTTCCTCATTCATTCCACCATGTCTTAAGTCTTCTCCTAAGTAAGATCAAGCTACTACTTACACTGCTGAGCTTATTGACAATCAAAATGACCTTAAGATAGTTGCACCTTCCAAAGATGATACTTCCATTAAGGTTATTAAAAATGGTTTTTTTACTTCTAATGTTGAGCCTATTGAAAATCAAGAGAAAAAATTTACACTTATGCTATCCAAAGATCCTTGTCAAGGTCAAAGCATTCCATCTTCTTGTTCTACCACTCCATGTTCCCTTCCATTTTCTACTCTTTCTAACTCTTCTCAAGCTTCAAGTACTCCTATCAAAGAAGTTTCTCCTATTAAAGATGTTCATGTTCCTATCAAAAATCTTAATGATCACTCTAAATATGCTGATGTCCTTGATTGTCATATAGATGTTGATGAACTTATTGATTACCCTTTTGCATCTTCCATATCCATCCTTGGACCTCCCCCACCAATAATAAATGCTTCACATCTTCCTTCCATCTTGGGTCCTTATGTCCCTTCACTTTCCTCTCCCAACTCTCCTAATTATCCATCCATCTTTGGTTCTTACTTCCCTCCATGTCCTATCTTTCCTCAAGGTCAATGTAGATGCATATCCTTGAATCCTTTTTATCCACCCACTCACCTAAACTAGTCATATCATCCTTCTTCTTCCACAAGTCCCAAATCTTTTGGAAATAACTTGAACGTTCAATACAAGAAAAAGAATCAATTCAAGAATCCATATAAAAAAGAAGACCACCATGTCTCCTCTAATCGACATGGGGGCATAAAGTCAAAAGAGATATCTAAGAAAAATAATTATAATACAAGCATGGGTTCCAAAATCCATCATTGAAGATATTATCTCTAAATCATCAAAAATAAATGAAAAGAGGCCTATGAATATATGAATTCCAAAGTCTCTCTTGAGAGAGTCTAATGTTGAACAACAATTGAAGTTGACATTAAAGCTTCCAAAGAATTCCACTTCATCTTCTTCAAAAAGAATTCTTCCATTCCATATGCCTAACTGCAACTTCTTCTTTCTACTCATCATATTCCTTCATTTATGTTTTCTTCATCCTCTTGCCACCCTTCAAGGTGTGTATTGACATTGATATTGCCTTCATTTCCATCTTCTAATCTCACTCACTTTGTATAAAGCCATATCCTCCATCTTTGTCTTCCATCTTCCTTTCCCTATTAGCATCTTTGAGCATATCATTTCAACTCCTATGCATGTCATGGTTTAAACTTTAAAGGAGAATTATCTAAAAAGCTTGACTTCATCCAAAAAATTCAAAAAAAAATTTGAAATTTTTTTTGAAAAAAAAGAAATAAAAAAATGAAAATTTTGAAAATGTGCCTTGGTGAAAACCTGGTAATCAGGGACCTTGGTAGAAAAAGTAAAGAGAAATAAATTCATCCTATGGTGATAACCACTCCCTTGTGATGCCCTAGATAAGTACCATGATGAAAAGCTAACAATTAGGCATCATGTGTGGTTCTTCTACATCTTTCATCCATTCTATATTCTCTCTTTGATCTTGACAATGTTGACCTATACACAAACATTTGGCTATCTTGTGACCTATCTTATGATGATCTTGTTTTCATTCTTTTCATATTTAGCCTTCATATCTATTTTCCTTATTATTTTGCTATCATTTCCCCATTTACCCCTTTGGTCTTGATCTAATAAAAAAGAGAGTAAAATATGATGCTATGAAGCCTTTTGACATCTCTACTCCTTTGGATTGCATCTTTCTCACTTTAAAATTATGCTTTCATGAATTATCTCGTGTTGGCCTTCCATTTCTTGTTCAAATGTGCTTTACATTAAAAATTGTCTCCTAGCTTGGGTACTCTTGAGGAGTTAGTTCTTGAAGATCACTTTCACTTGCTTCATACACTCCTTGCTTATCCATCATATCCACTAACTTGCTAATCACTCTTGTCCTCCACCTTGATAGACATTGGGACTAAATGATATGGTCTTGTTTAAGAGTTTAATGCCCATTCTGTCTGGGGGCATCTTTGTACGTATTTATTGATCCTAAAAAAATCCAAAAAAATGATATATTTCAAAAATCTTTAAAAATGATATATTGTGAAAATTCTAAAAATTGAAAAATGTCTTGAAAAAAATGATCACCTTAGTGACAACCTAGAAATATGTGCTTTGATGTATCTCCAAAAAAATTATATATTTCAAAAATTAAAAAAATTCAAAAATTCAAAAAAGAAAAGAAAAAGTGCCTTGGTAAAAACCTAGAAACAGGCGCCTTGGTAGCAAAAATACAATTTTTTTAATAAAAAGTCCTAAAAAGGAAAAAAAGAAAAAAAATCCAAGTGGTGAAAACTTGGAAATGAGCACTACTTGTGGCCTTTCCACCCCTATTTCTTAGCGCATGTCCTCAACACTTAGCCTTTCTCCATCATGCCTTGGTTTGGAATTAGTCTTTGTCTAGGGGGTATAACTATGTTCACTTTGGTCTCTTGGCTATGTTATTCTTTAAGACACCTTGCAAATAGTGTTTTTCAACACCACCCCAATTGTATTTTTTTCAATACAACCATTGACATCAAGTATTTTTCAACACCTATCGGTTTGGTCTTACCCAATCTTGTCATGTGATATTCCCTTCTTGCAAGAATTTGATCCTTATCCTTAGAACTTATTATCAGTTAACACACTTAAATTTTAAATGCAACACTTAATGCTTGACTTATGTCATGATATTTTCTTTGTGTGCTATTTGTTATTGATTTTTGCTGAGTGTCCTTGTCTGATAAGTCTCTCTTGAATGCATACCTAGAAGACTTGAGGCATGGGGCAGGTTTTTATTTGTTTTCTGCTTGTGTGTGTGGAATTGAACTCTAGAGTGTCTCTTGTTGTCCCCTTGAAACACTTAGGAGATTTGAGGCATCATCCTTGATTTTTTTTGCACAATCATTCTTATGGTCATCCTGGCATCTATGCCTTGATGCAAGCATGGTTTTGCTATATTAAATTGGGTAAGCTAATATCGAAGTCATCTTGACCTTTATGTCTTTGATGCTTATGTTAGAATCTTTCCACATTTCAATCTGATATAAATCACATTCATATCTACATAATTGTGCTTGTAACTAGTGATGATTGTGTGATTTTTTGATGTCTGTTAATAATGGCCCAATGATGAAAATTAGTTCTTTTACATTCTCTAATGAATGATGAACACAAAAATCCTATGTTATAGTTGCTCTTTTTCAAGTACACCTTTGCATTTTTCATATAGCTTGCATTATTAGACTTCATGTTAGTTTGCATTTTTAGGCTGCATTATGAGTTTGAGAGGGTTTTCCCTTTATCTTTATTGTGGACTTTTAATCAAATATGGTCATGTTTTGATCTTCATTTCCTTATCTTCTTTCGTGATCTCAATCAAAATTTCTATCTTAAATAGTTGATTGACTTTGGGGCATTTTCTTTTCTTCTTTCTATTTCTTTCCATATCTTCCAAACTTCTATCTTCTATTTTCTTTTTCCCCACTTATTTTCCTCTAAATCACCTTTGGGGCATAATATTTCATACTTGGTGATCTATCTTGGTTCTATGATTCTTATATCTTTCATCTTACATCAAGAACTTTATCTTTTGTTCAATTTGATCAAATTTATCAATTTGTTGTTTCTCCTCTATCTCATTTTGATTTTGATCATGAGGGGGTAGTACTTATCAACTTCAATCCTTGATTCAGTTTTATCAATTTTATTTTCAACTTTTTTAAGTCAACATTTATTTGTATTTTTTGTCTTGATGTGTTCCCAAATAGATCACACATCTGAGTTGTTTTGTGTAGTGCACCAATATTACAGTCAAAGGAACCAGCAAATATAAATATATTTTTTTTTTTCAATGAAAGCATTTTTTATTTTATTTTATTTGTTTATATTTATTTTTCTTGATCTACAATATTGATGTACATTACTACAATACATTTAACTAACTTCACTAACCACTTTAGTTCCTTCCAACCAGAACATTATTTGAAATTCTAACAAAATGTCTTTATAACCAAATGTATCAATTTTAAATGGAGACACACATTTTCTCTTAGAATCATTCTAGAAACAAAAACATAACAAATTTACTCATTTCTATATACTATAGGATAGTGCATGATATATAAATTTCTTAAATCACTGAATGTAGCAACATATCAACAAGTACAATCCACTTATACAGTCCACTTATACAATTTTCCAGCTTACAAGCTGTCATAAAACACAATATTGGGAGTTATCCAAGGGTGACTCTCCCTAATACAATAAGAATTCACTTGGAAGTATGTTTTTGCTGCAAATGAAAATAATACAACATCCTTCTTCTCTTCAATTCTTCAATCCATAGATCACAACCTGCAGTACAACACACACAAACAAGCCCATGGTACTCTCCTCCCAACCTTAGGCCTTTTAAAGGCCACCCCCAAGTAGGGAGAACCTTGACTAGGTGGACATACATTACTAACAACCATTTACAACACAATGCTCACATTACAAAACTGTTCACACATTTTACAGTTGACAAATAAAACCACAAAAATTCCCAACCAAGGTAGACCACTTAGGATCACATGTAGATCCATCTCAAGGGGTAAGGGTGGAAAATGAATGTTGAGGAGACTCCACCTGCAACTATGCCTTCATTAGGCTATACACTTTATACACATGCCTTCACAAGGCAACCCAACACCACATACATGCCCTCACATGGCATCTTTACAATACTTATAACTCCAGCAAGGTGGCATATGGGGCCCATAACACCCATATGGCATCCCTCTCCTACTCTAGGAGAGACTCTCACCCAACACATTCCCTATGCACCCCTTACCCTCACAAGTCTCTCTTTCCCTCCCAAGAGATGAGACTCACCTTGTCACACCCAAAACAGAAAACTGCAACAAGAACATATGAATTCACAACACAAAGTAAATCACAATACACATAGACACCAAAACTAAAACATGATCCCTCAACCTCACACAACACAATATTACAACACACCATATTACAACTACATTACAGAAAACTCACATGCATAACACAATAAAAATTATCTACTTAACAACAAACTTTCATAGCAAGGGTACATAAGGTTACCAACCTGGTTTCCAAGCAAATTTGAGCTCCCTCTCTTTTTAACCAGCAATCCTCCTCCTAAGTTATCTTCTTCTCCTTGTTTTTTTCCCCTTTTCCAAAATTTACCCCACTTAGATTCTTTTTTTCTAGATCTATCCAAAAATTCTCCCCCCAAGAACTCTCCAACCAACTCTCTCTAAAGAATGTTTTCTTTTGATGCTTAAGTTTCCAAATTCGGCGAACTTGGGAATCCACAATTTTTGGGTGCTCTTTTCAATGCCTAGGGAAGCTTATAATACTTAAAAATGCCCCTACCCCCTAGGTATATCATATGGGCTTTAAAATAAGACCTCAAACTACCCCTAGGGATGGTGTAAACCTCCTAGAAATTCACAAAAGGTGTGCATTCGACCTAGCATGGAAAGAATCCCTCTTGGACCCATAAATACACCTAGGGAAAAGAAATCCTACCAAACCACTCCTTGGTTCACTCAACCACCTACCATCCCACTAAGCATGCTACAAAGGAGAACATGTGTCAAGTGACACCACAATACACACAACACACTTGGCAAGCCATCAAGAAAAAAAAATTTACTTTTATAGAATCACAATAATACACACAAATTGGTTTTACAAATAAAATACAAGGGTAAAAAGGTTATACCCTCCTTAGGGTTAACCTTGGTTTTTCCAAACACCTAGCAAGGTTCTCCATAAATCCATGGGCTTCTTTCCTACACAGTTATTGCAAATATGAGTAGTCCAAGAATAAGGTGATAAAATGATAATGTAAATATAAATCACAGAGATTCTATCATCAATGAATAACATAACTAATATGAAATATGTATTTCCATTCATATCACATTACACACTTCACATTTGTAGCAATTCTCTAATCTAGATAGTAAAACATTATGATCATTTATTCTTACAAAAAATTATGGAATTAATCTACCTTAAGCAATGCATCAAATATAATATAAGTATACAATTCTAGTTTATTCAAATGATACATGAATTCTTAATGTTACTCTAAATATGCTAAGACATGATAATCTAGCACCATATGGAGACCACAATTCAAAAATCAAACATTCACTTGAGTATAACATAAGCTTTAATCATGACATATGGATCATCAAGAAGGTAAGTAAGCATATCTGAATAACATCATAAAAACTACTTAGAATATTAATGTCCTAGTAACATCATAAGGAATCATCAGATAGCCTAATGATATAGGTATCAATGTCCCAATAACATAACATGAGATAAAATAGTCTAAGGATCAAAATATCAATGTCCATGGGGGTAATAATGTGTCATCTAGAGTCTAACTATCAAAGTCCAAAAGAAACAAAATGTCAATAGTGCTATGATGGTCGGGGCGAGACATGACATCCTCCCCCTCTAGGCATAAACTTCCTCCTAGAGTTCATCAAATAGATAGGGGTAGTCACGTCTCATCTGCATCGTGTCCTCCCATGTGGTTGTGACCTCATCATAGCAATCCCATTGGACCTTAACCTAGTCCACTTCTCTGCCTTGAAGTTGAAGGGTCCTGGGGGCCAATATGCGAATGGGCTCTAGGGACAGCTGGCCATTTGGTGCTACCTGCATAAAACCCCAATCTATAACATGAGATGCATCATAAATATACTTCCTCAAGGAAGAGACATGAAAACCATCGTGGATGCATGATAGGCTAGGTGGCAAGGCTAAGCGATAAGAAACTGGTCCTATCCTCTCCAAAATCTCAAATGGCCCAACAAATCGAGGAGCAAGCTTAGAGCCCTTTCCAAAATGGATTGGACTCTTGTGCGATCACACTCTCAGAAATACTCTATCTCCCACCATAAAGGCTCAATCTGTCCTATGGGCATTAGCATACGTCTTCTGTCAGTCTTGAGCTTCCCTGAGATGTTGCCTAATCAACAAGACTTGCTGCTCCATCTCCTTGACAATCTGTGGTCCAACTGTTACCCTGTCCTCAATCCTATCCCAACTTAATGGTGTCCTGCAAGGTCTGCCATATAGGGCCTGATAAGGTGGCATGCCTAAAGAAGAATGGTGCCCATTATTATAGGCAAACTCTACTAGATGCAAATACTCCTCCCATTTAACTTGATTATCCATCACATACATGCGCAACATGTCCTCTAATACCTGGTTAACTCTCTTAGTCTGCCCATCTGTCTGAGGGTGGTATGCTATGCTCAATTTAAGCTTAGTCCCTAGGGCTCCCTATAACTCTCTCCAAAAGGAGGAGGTAAATATAGAGTCTCTATTAGAAATAATCTTGCGAGGAATGCCATGGAGTCTCATAATGTCTCGCATGAATACTTGTGCTACTGTAGGAGCAGTGAAAGTGGTACGTATAGGTGAGAAGTGGGCCACCTTGGTCAATGTGTCAACTATCACCATGATGGCATCGTGACGATGAGAAGAAATAGGAAGACCCACAACAAAATCTATAGAAATAACATCCCACTTCCACTCTGGAATCTCATGAGGATAAAGTAACCCACCAGGATGTCCATGTTCTACCTTAACTCTCTGGCACTCTAGGCATCTAGCAACTATCCCTGCAATATGCATCCTCATGCCGGGCCAATGAAAGAGTCATCTCAAGTCTGCATGCAACTTCCTAACCCCTGGATGTGTTGCATAAGGTGCCCTATGAGCCTCAAGAACAATAAAATCATGCAATCCTCCAGTAGAAGGTACATAAATGCACCCTTGGTGACGTAGAAGTCCATTAGACTCTAACACATAGTTGGAGAACCTCCCCTGAAGAGGCCTCTGAGATCTAATCATCTGACACACATCCCTATAAAAATCATCCTCTAGTAAGTGTTGCATTATTCTCCCCCTCAAATCTGTGCTGGTGACCATGGATGACAACTCATGGCATCTCTGACTTAAGGCATCTGCAACCACACTCTCCTTCCCCTTGATGTAGTGTACATCAAAGTCATATTCACATAAAAACTCCATCCATCTCCTTTGCCGAGCATTAAGGTTCGATTGAGAGAAAATATACTGAAGGCTGTGATGATCTGAGTGGAGTTCAAAATGGTGTCCCAAAAGGAAATGGCACCATCTAACCAAGGCATGTACTACTGCTGCAAGCTCAAGATCATGGGTAGGATAATTAAGTTCATGAGTCTTAAGTTTCCTAGACTCATAGGCTATAACTCGCCCATTCTGCATGAGTACTGCCCCTAACCCATCCAATGATGCATCAGTACACACTACAAAGTCTGCAGAGGGATCAGGTACTACAAGAATAGGAGCACTAGTGAGGGCCTTCTTCAACTCTTGAAAAGATCTCTCACATTTTTCTGTCCACTCAAATTTCTTCCCTTTTCTCTAGAGAGAAGTAATAGGATGTGCTATCCTTGAGAAACACTCCACAAAACGCCTGTAGTAACCAGCTAACCCCATAAAGCTCCTGACTTCTGTAACTGTCGTTGGTGCTAGCCAGTCTATAATGGCTCTAATCTTTGATGGGTCAATTGAGATCCCATCACCTGATATCACATGACCTAGGTAGCTGATCTCTGTGTAGAAGAAAGAACACTTCGGCAAATTGGCGTATAATTGATTATCTCTCAAGCATTGAAGGACTTGTCTCAAATTTTCTTCATGCTCCTGTTCATTTCATGAATAGACCAATATATCATCCAAGAATATCACCACAAATCTATCCAAGAATGTACGAAATACTCCATTCATAAGGCTCATGAATACAGATGGGGCATTAGTGAGACCGAAAGGAACCACTATAAACTCATAATGCCCATATCTCATGCAAAAGGCAGTCTTATGGATGTCACTCTCCACAATTCTCAATTGGTGATATTCTGACTTCAGATCAATCTTTGAAAACACTCGAGCACCTTGAAGCTGGTCAAATAAGTCATCAATTCTAGGAAGTGGATAACGGTTCTTAATGGTTAGCTTATTAAGCTGGCGGTAGTCTATGCACAACCTCAAGGATCCATCCTTCTTCTTAACAAAGACAACTAGTGCTCCCCATGGTGAGACACTAGGATGAATGTGCCCCTTCTCCAAGAGTTCTTCTAGCTGAATCTTGAGCTCATTGAGCTCATTAGTAGTCATCCTATATGGAGCTCTAGATACTAGTTGGGCCCCTGGAACCAAATCAATATGGAAATCCACTGTCCTGGGTGGAGGCATACCCGATAATTTAGAAGAAAATACATCTCTAAACTCTTGTAACACTAGGTAATCCTTGAGACATGGCCCATTCTCCTCTCCCTCAAGATCATTAATGGTAATAGCATATAACTGACACCCTTTTCTCATACATCGCTTAAGCTGCATAGTGGAGATCATGCGGAGTGACACAAGTCTCTGAATGCCTGAAATCACTATAGGTGTACCATGATCATCATTACACTCTACCTCCTTCTTCCTACAATCCACCTTGGCATGGTGAGCACATAGCCAATCCATACCAAGGACTACATCATATGATCCTAAGGGGGTGATATGTAGATCTGCACAAGTATTGATATCCCTAATTTGAATAGGACAATTCCTGACCATGGATCTAACCAATACCTTAGCACCTGAGGCTAACTCTACATCCCAGCTAACATCTTGCTTAACTGCCACCAGCCTACAATGCTCCACAAATAAGGGTGATACAAAAGAATCAGTAGCTCCTAGATCAAACAATATAGATATACTACTACCACCAATAATACCTGTAGCCTCTATCACGGTAGCCTGATGCTCAGCCTGTCTGTCATCTATTGTTGCAAATACCCTATGAGAACATCCCATGTCACCCACTATTGGTTTAGATGCAGCTACCCTTTGTCTATGTGGACAATCCCTAGCAATGTGACCCATGCCACCACAAGAATAACAAGGTCCGCGGGTCTGAGTCTGTAATCTTGTAGATCGGGGCTACTAGTGTCCCCCTGTCTGAGTAGATCCACTAAAACCACCTCTAGTGGGCTGTTGAGTCCATGCTGGAGGTGTATGAGAAGCTTGTGATCTATGATCCTGACGAGAACCCTGTGCCTACCTCTACTTGGGCTTAGTGCCCTGGTATCCTTGTGGAGGCTTCTGCCTCTAATCCTGCTATGACTGGGGGCCTCTAAAAGATCCTGAAGAGTTTTGCTGATTTCCCTTCCACTGTGACCTAGGTGGAAAGGGGGTAGTACCCCGACGCTGAGATCTATCATGAGTATCCTGAGCCTTATTGCGTATATCCTCTACAATAAGAGCCCTCTCCACTGTAGCTCTGAAGCCTATTGGTGCTGCCATGCGAACCTGTCCTGCAATCGAGGGATTAAGACCTCTAATGAAATGGTTAATCCAGAGCTTCTCATCTCTCATATAGTCAACATAAGGGAGGAGCTCTAAAAACTTATTCTCATACAGTGTTACTGTCAATCCCCTCTACTGTAAGTCATGGAACTCATCAATCTTTCATTGTCTATAATGCTCTGATAAATATCTCTCTCTGAACCTTTGTAGGAAGGTATCCCAAGTGAGAGTGTCCATATCAATATCCCCCATAGCCTTCTCCTCATCCCACCATTTGGAGGCTGGTCCTCGCAAAAGGTGTATAGCAAAACGGGCCCTTACATTACTCCCAAAAGGATGCAACCCATAACATCTCTCCAAACATAACAAGAAGGATTCTGCCTCTGAACCATCTGTGGACCCATGAAAAGGGGGTGCCTGAAGACGAAGCAATTCTTTAATCTCGTCTCCTATATCTCGGGGTGCTCTCAGTATAGGTCAAAGTTCTACCCCTGCTGGAGACTTAGGTCTGTGGACAGAATCCCCCTCAAGCTCAGCATGACTCCCAATACGACTAGGTGGAGGACTCCTTGTCCTCTCTCTGATAACAATCCTATGCTCCTCTGACATTTGCTGACTAGGGTGAGCTACTGCTGCAAGCAACCTCTGTTGTACTACACCAATAAGATTCTGGATAGCATCTAGAATGTCTTGGTTGGGGTTCCAGGGTTGTTCCCCCTGTCCAATCTCTATCTCTGGCCCAACCCTAGCTTCTTGTGCCATACTAGCACCATGCTCTATACTGGCATCCTACTCTACCTGTGCATCTCGTGCACGTCTACCACCTCGTCCATGCCTGCGAGTATTATGAGTGACCACTGGCATCTTACAAAAAAAAAAAAATTTAAGAGTCAGGTTCAAGAAGCTTTAAAGTTCATTATTGGAGTCTCAAACAACTAAGACAAAATAATTCCTCTTTTTTTTTTTTTTTTTTGTGAGCAATCATGGCCAAATACAACTTAGGGTGGGTGTCCTACCACCATAGTTTCTTAGCCAACGTCCCACATTGGTTAGATATATTAAAGTGTTATCTTCCATTGCATATGCATATATGTATATTTATTTATTCATTATTTTTAATTATTATTATTTTTTAAAAATATTTTATTATTATTATTTTTTTAAATATTTTTTTTAAAAATTTATTTATTATTATTATTATATTAAATTATCATTAATAGGTAACTTCATGGACATCAAATTATAATAGCACTTATTCATGATTACTAACACATTACCACTTAGTTGCTTCATTATCACAAACTTATGTAAATAATTATCTCTTAAGTAGTTTCAATAAAAAATAAAACTCATGTGGGCAAATAAAATAAGTGCATTTTAAATTTGTGTAAAAGAGGAAGATACCATGGTGTGAGTGGGATTTGAACACATGACCTCTTGAATTCCACCTTTTCCACCCACCCCACTAACCAACTTTCCCTCTTTTACTTCATGTTTTGAAATAGAAAACATTTTAATAAGGGGGATCTCATTTGAATTTGGGTCAAAGAGTCAACTTATGATCAATTTGAAATTCATTTCTTTATCTTTCTCTTCCAACCCTAACCCTAATTTGAAATTAGGGCTATGACAAAGTATAAAAGTTATTTTTCCCTCTTTCTTATGTTATTTTTCATGTTCCTTCCATAGAGTTTCAAACCCTTATGCATTTCTTTGTTTTTCCCTCTTGTTATTGTGTGTATGTTTCTGTTTTTTTTGTTTTTGTTTTGTACAGGTACTTGAATGCTATTGGAGATGGTAGCAAGCTTCCATGGAGGATAAATGATGTGTATATGTTTATCTTTGATATACACACACATATCCTTGTGTGGATATATGTTTGAGATGGATAGAGCTCAATATTTGTAGAGGGATCCATGTTCAGCCATGCATGAGTTCTCTGATATATCCTATGGCATTATTATGCCCATAATTTGTTGCAGATTTTTATTTTTATTTTTATCATGGATATAAAGATGAGCATTTTATTATTAATTTCTTGTGTGAGAGGGGGTTGTCCCTGGCCTTGCCTGTACTTAGTGATGAGCACACAAGAGAAAAACAAATTCTGTCATTTAAGAGTCAGTCATATTGTGTTAGCATTTTTAGAGAAATGAAATCGAATATTTCCAAACGCTTTCTGGGTTTTCTCCAGAAGGGGTCTATTCAGGTCTCACGAGGGCAAAATCCAAAAAAGCTGAATGCACACAGAGTTACAAGTCTTTAATAAAAGCATCATTTTTATTTTTTTTAGTTTATAGCATATTTTCTTTATTCATTTCAAAACTGGGTTTTGAAGGCAAGATCAAGGGCTATGCACAGCCATGCATTGATACCTTGATACCATGGTCTGTATCAACATGCATTTTTACATAACTTTCTTATTGTATTATAACATGTAGTTGTTCGGATTCATGGTTATATATATATTTTTTTGTTTTTTTTGTGTTATCACAGATTCATATTTTTAATGTCCAGTATTTGAATACAGTTGAAAAGAGTTTCAGATCTACTACTTGAATTTCCTTTTGAAACCAAAAAAATACTCAAAACTAAAAAATATATTAAGTTTTCCTTTTCAACAAACAAAATACTTAAAACTGGAAACATAATGAGCCTAGGTCCTAGTTTTGGAAACCTGGGCTCTGATACCAAGTGTAGTGCACCAATATTACAGTCAAAGGAACCAGCAAATATAAATATATTTTTCTTTTTCAATGAAAGCATTTTTTATTTTATTTTATTTGTTTACATTTATTTTCCTTGATCTAAAATATTGATGTACATTACTACAATACATTTAACTAACTTCACTAACCACTTTAGTTCCTTCCAACCAGAACATTAATTGAAATTCTAACAAAATGTCTTTATAACCAAATGTATCAATTTCAAATGGAGACACACATTTTCTCTTAGAATCATTTTAGAAACAAAAATATAACAACTTTACTCATTTATATATACTATAGGATAGTGCATGATATATAAATTTCTTAAATCACTGAATGTAGCAACATATCAACAAGTACAGTCCACTTATACAATCCACTTATACAATTTTCCAGCTTACAAGCTGTCATAAAACACAATATTGGGAGTTATCCAAGGGTGACTCTCCCTAATACAATAAGAATTCACTTGGAAGTATATTTTTGCTGCAAATGAAAATAATACACCATCCTTCTTCTATTCAAGTCTTCAATCCATAGATCACAACCTGCAGTACAACACACACAAACAAGCCCATGGTACTCTCCTCCCAACCTTAGGCCTTTTAAAGGCCACCCCCGAGCAGGGAGAACCTTGACTAGGTGGACATACATTACTAACAACCATTTACAACACAATGCTCACATTACAAAACTGTTCACACATTTTACAGTTGACAAATAAAACCACAAAAATTCCCAACCAAGGTAGACCACTTAGGATCACATGTAGATCCATCTCAAGGGGTAAGGGTGGAAAATGAATGTTGAGGAGACTCCACCTGCAACTATGCCTTCATTAGGCTATACACTTTATACACATGCCTTCACAAGGCAACCCAACACCACATACATGCCCTCACATGGCATCTTTACAATACTTATAACTCCAGCAAGGTGGCATATGGGGCCCATAACACCCATATGGCATCCCTCTCCTACTCTAGGAGAGACTCTCACCCAACACATTCCCTATGCACCCCTTACCCTCACAAGTCTCTCTTTCCCTCCCAAGAGATGAGACTCACCTTGTCACACCCAAAACAGAAAACTGCAACAAGAACATATGAATTCACAACACAAAGTAAATCACAATACACACATACACCAAAACTAAAACATGATCCCTCAACCTCACACAACACAACATTACAACACACCATATTACAACTACATTATAGAAAACTCACATGCATAACACAATAAAAATTATCTACTTAACAACAAACTTTCATAGCAAGGGTACATAAGGTTACCAACCTGGTTTCCAAGCAAATTTGAGCTCCCTCTCTTTTTAACCAGCAATCCTCCTCCTAAGCTATCTTCTTCTCCTTTTTTTTTTCCCCTTTTCCAAAATTTACCCCACTTAGATTCTTTTTTTCTAGATCTATCCAAAAATTCTCCCCCCAAGAACTCTCCAACCAACTCTCTCTAAAGAATGTTTTCTTTTGATGCTTAAGTTTCCAAATTCGGCCAACTTGGGAATCCACAATTTTTGGGTGCTCTTTTCAATGCCTAGGGAAGCTTATAATACTTAAAAATGCCCCTACCCCCTAGGTATATCATATGGGCTTTAAAATAAGACCTCAAACTACCCCTAGGGATGGTGTAAACCTCCTAGAAATTCACAAAAGGTGTGCATTCGACCCAGCATGGAAAGAATCCCTCTTGGACCCATAAATACACCTAGGGAAAAGAAATCCTACCAAACCACTCCTTGGTTCACTCAACCACCTACCATCCCACTAAGCATGCTACAAAGGAGAACATGTGTCAAGTGACACCACAATACACACAACACACTTGGCAAGCCATCAAGAAAAACAAATTTACTTTTATAGAATCACAATAATACACACAAATTGGTTTTACAAATAAAATACAAGGGTAAAAAGGTTATACCCTCCTTAGGGTTAACCTTGGTTTTTCCAAACACCTAGCAAGGTTCTCCATAAATCCATGGGCTTCTTTCCTGCACACTTATTGCAAATATGAGTAGTCCAAGAATAAGGTGATAAAATGATAATGTAAATATAAATCACATAGATTCTATCATCAATGAATAACATAACTAATATGAAATATGTATTTCCATTCATATCACATTACACACTCCACATTTGTAGCAATTCTCTAATCTAGATAGTAAAACATTATGATCATTTATTCTTACAAAAAATTATGGAATTAATCTACCTTAAGCAATGCATCAAATATAATATAAGTATACAATTCTAGTTTATTCAAATGATACATGAATTCTTAATGTTACTCTAAATATGCTAAGACATGATAATCTAGCACCATATGGAGACCACAATTCAAAAATCAAACATTCACTTGAGTATAACATAAGCTTTAATCATGACATATGGATCATCAAGAAGGTAAGTAAGCATATCTGAATAACATCATAAAAACTACTTAGAATATTAATGTCCTAGTAACATCATAAGGAATCATCATATAGCCTAATGATATAGGTATCAATGTCCCAATAACATAACATGAAATCAAATAGTCTAAGGATCAAAATATCAATGTCCATGGGGGTAATAATGTGTCATCTAGAGTCTAACTATCAAAGTCCAAAAGAAACAAAATGTCAATAGTGCTATGATGGTCAGGGTGGGACATGACATTTTGTGATCCCAAATTGACCTCACACTTCAATTTCTTTCTTTGACTACATGTATTCCCAAATCGATCACACATTAGTCAAAGAGGGGCAAATGTATGCACCCTAAAATGGTCACCTAGACTATGGGCCCCCATTATTCAATTTATAAAATTTCCTGAATCAATAGTTTGCTATATTTTATTAAATCAATTTAAATCAATTTCCTTGATCAAATTTAATTTTTTTTAATTTTTAAGGTTGGTAATTTTATCCTAAGTCTTATTTAATTAAAAGAAAATCTCTCTTTTAATTAAATAAAATAAGTCCCTATTTAATTAAAAGAAAACCTCTCTTTTAATTAAATAATTTATCCACATTTAATTAAATTGAGAGAAAAACCCCTCTTTTAATTTAATTAAATATTTCTTATTTAATTAAAAGAACTTGCTGCCTTTTAATTTAATAAAATTCTCACTTAAATATATCTTTTTGATGAAAAAGGAAATAAAACAAACAAAAAATTAAATAAATCTTTTTTTAATTTTCTAAGTGGGATTCCATTTAATTTTCCTCCTCTTTTCTCCCACATGAAAAAGGAAATAAAACAAATAAAAATTTAAATAAATCTATTTTTTGTTTTCTCTACACTTAATGTGGGAGTTATCTTTTTCCTATTTCCACTTTCTTCACCATTTAATTCTTTTTGTATTTTCTCATTGGTGGATCTTTATTTCATAGAGATCATTCTTTCTCCACCCTTGATTAAATCTTTTTCTCCTCTTGATCTTGATCATCCAATCTTCTTTATAAGGGAGAGCCCTCTCCTCATTTTGGACATCCATTATTATGCTATTGTTGTGCTGCAGGTTTGAAGAGCGATTTTTGAAGAAGGAGTTTGAATACTAAAGCTTTTTGTGGAGAACTTCTATGTTCTTGTATTCTTCTCTCATGCATCCATGGCTTCCATCATGAGTTTTCATCCTTTCATTTGAATATTAATCTAGGTCCATATTTGTTTTCATAGAATAGTATTGCATTGTTATTACATTTCTTTTCTTGCATTGGTTTGCATTGTTGTCATTTAGATTAGTTTTCATCTCCATTTGTATGCATATTGAATCGTTGAATCTCTTGTTTCATGGTGTACTTGCATGGGTAAAAACTAGGTCAAACTAAGGGCTTCCATTACAAACCCTTGCACTCCATGAATAGAGAGCTATGAGCCGCCATTTGAGACCTCATTCTTGAGCAATCTTTCATATAATGACTCATAGAAGTGTGCCCACATTTTAGGCATACAATACCATGGAAGGCTCTATCTCTAAAAGTACATGGGAACAACTTAACTATAAGCCTATAGATGAGAAAAATCACTACATATAGTTTAAATTTTTTAAACATGAATCATAGGATCTCCCTTACCATTATAAGTCTTACAATAAGGTACCTCAACATGTTGTAGAAGAACAACACAAAGGATATATAGGGCAAGGGGGTTAGAAAAATCACATTTAGAAATATTGTAGTTAGATTGAGTCTATTGAAAAATTTGTTGTTGTAAAGTGGTGAAGGTTTGAACCAATGTACTAAAAGTAGGATCAGAGGAAATACTAGTAGGAATAGTTATGCTAGATGGATTAGGAAATTTATATGAAGTGGAAGGAATATGCAAAGATGTTGGTGGAGGATTAGAAGGAATGAGTAAATAGTTTGAATAAGTAAAAGGAATTGCATTATATAAAGGTAATGATGATGGAATGGAAGTAGGAAGAACACTCACTAGAAGTGAAAGACTAGGTATACCAACACTTAAAGGAGAGGACACATGGGTAGAAGTAGTGATAAGAGGTAGAGAATATGTAGGTGTGATAGAAAGAGTGGTATAAATTGGGATAGAAGGATCAATGGTTGTGGAAGGAGGAGGGTATCCTAACTCTTGAGAACATTCTATCAAGGACTTAAAACAAGTATTAATAAAATGAGATATACCATGCAAGATAGAAAGATTTTTGTCATCATTATTAAAAATCTTTTGAAGAGATTCAATAGTAGCAACACTATTAGGATTCTAATTTTCTTGAGCAAGCCAAGTTTCTAATTTATCAAATTTACTAGAAAGCTTATCAACTTGTGAAGGAGGAACTCTTAAGGCATCATCATCATCATGGGATGAGTGAGAAGAGTTATGCTTTATAAATAGGATTAATATCATGATTAAAGATGTGAGTATCATCATAAGTCCTAGGAAGTAAAAATGAGTCATGATCAAAAGAGCCCATGAGTCTATGGCTTCACATACCAGGAATGCTATAAGTATACGTATGTGTATATATATATATGTGTGTGTATGTTTATGCATGTATATATATATATATATATATATATATATATATATATATATATATAGGAGTCATATTCAAAAGAGCCCATGAGTGTATGGCTTCATATACCAAGAATGCTATATGTATATGTATGTGTATGTATATAAACACATAAATATATATATACACATACATATATGTGAATATATATACATACATACATACATATATGTATATGTGTGTGTATATATGTATATGTATGTATGTATGTATATATGTATATATTTATATGTATATCTATCTATATATATATCTATGTATCTATACATATGTATATGTATATATATGTGTGTGTGCATATATGTATGTATAGATCTATTTATGTTTAATTTTTAAAATAAATACTAAATAAATATTTTATTTTATTTTCAACTAAATAACTAATTATTTTTTAATTTATAATTTTTTTATATGATCGGAAATAGGGTGTAGGCTTTGCAACTCCATACGTAGAGTCTACCTACCATTAACTAGAAATATTAGGCTATAATAATGGTGTACTCTTCATCAGTAGAGAAGTAGTAGAGTGACCTCTAGAAGGTATCTAAGGGAGTTCATTTAAAGATTCTCCTAAAAAAAGGATTTATTTCAAATAATACCAGCCTTAAACCAATTTCAATGCCTAGTTCTTTGAATATTGGTTTAGGTCAAGAACCAATCATGGAAGTAATTCTTGAGAAAAAACTTAAATGATGGAGAAGGGAAAGGGGGTGGACACATGCCCAAATCCTTCAAATAGGTAATGTAGGGAGAATCTAACATTCTATAAGGAGCCAAAATTATAAAGCACAATTTGGCCTACAATGGAGAACCAAAGGCTGAAATAGATTCTTAAAAACTATTATTAAACCTAATTAGCAAATGCTAATAGAAATAGAGAATGAAAAGTATAGGATTAAAATGTGTTCCATTTTCTTTGTTTCCTTACATATTTTCAAAATTTATTTTAGGAGCTTTCTTAATGACTGGTTGCAAAGGTTTAGGGCCAAAGGATGGACTTCTACTTTTCTTTTGTCGTATGTTTTAGATTAACGTAAAAATAGGTTTTGAAGGGCCCCTAAAACCCTTAATAGAAAAGAAAAAGATAAACCATGAAGCACTACCAGGTTTTACAAGGACCTAAAACCTACAATTTTAAAGTAGAAAAATTAGGTTTTATAGGGACCTGAAACCACATAAAAGGACCATAAAATGAGACCAAGTTAAATTACAAGGACCTGGAACCTAGTTTTTACAATAGGAAAAAACTAGATAAAATAGCCAATAATAGCAACCAACTACTTGGACCACCACAAAAAATAGGTATTGAAAACTAGAGACACTAATAGCTACTATTGCATCTCTTTATTCATTTTGATCACCTCTTTACCAATCTATGTAGTGCCTTGGATGGTATCAATAGCCAACCCTCTAGTGGCATCAGCTACCCTTTTCATAGAGCTCTATCTGTTTCTTTTACTTGGTCCACCTTGAGACATAATTTATTCATTGGTTTTCTTTCCTAAACTTGTAGTAGCAACATAAATATGGAAAGTAACCTACTCCATCTTATTACCACTTTCTTTGATTAGCAAACAAAGTTTTTGTTCATACTCCTTTAGTTTCTCTGGTATATTACCCACCTACACTTCCATTTGATTGATCTTTGCATGATCAATTTCTTGGTCCTATTACACCTTTTCCATTTTTCTTTTTAGACTCATTAATTCATTATACATCCATGAGTTAGCTTGTAGAGAGGTACCAGCTTTAAGCTTTGCTGTATGTAGGAAAGAAAGCATAGTATCCCTTTGAATAGACTCATTCTTCTCTTTGCCCATTTTTTCTCTACTAGAAGACTCATCCTTGTCTATCCTTACCTCTTCCCTCACATTCAAATTAGAAGGGTCCTCCTTTTCCTTTTCCATTTCTTCTTTTCCATCCCTCATTCCCTTGGAATGCTCACTCTAATTTTCCTCTTCACCAATATTACTCGACCTTGTATTTTTCTCAGTACTTTCTTCCTCCTCACCCTTACCAATATCCCCCTTTCTTCCTAGGTAGCCTTCCAAATTGGATCTGAATTCTCCCACATCTATGTTCTGCTCCTCCTCCAAATTTTTCTCCTCCTTATTTTCCAAGTTATTAGACTCAATAATCTCTTCCACATTTTGCTGAGGGGTTGATTGTGTTTCTTGTTTTAGACTCCTCCTTTTTCCCTTAACAACTTCATCACCCTTAGTCTTCCTAGAGTAAGTTGTGCTAACAAAGCCCTTCTTTTTTTTTAGAAGGAGGAGAAGACACAATGGCCTTGGTTTTATAGTAACCCTCAATAAGTAAAATTAACTCTTCATGCAAAATTGGATGAGACTCTTTTTTTCTATGAGCTTGAAAAATTTGGAGTAAAGAAAATCTCAGATAAAAAGGAAAAGAGGGCCTATCCTTGTGCCTAAAGTGATTGAGGAACACAAAATAAAATTTATGAACATGCTTAGCTCTACCATCTAAAATAAAATATGCATGAATACACTAGAGTATATCTTGCTAGATAACCTTAATTTGACCTAGTTCATAAAAATCACCATTCTTTTATCGTATGTTGCAAAAAAGACTTTTAATCATTTTCTTCTCCAATACTAAAAATTAAGAATTGGTCATTAATGGATAGTTTTGGAAGGTGTGAAATTGTGACTTCTTGGTCATTTTTTGGTCTCTTAGTACTATAAAGAGTGGTGTTCTCACTTTTTCAAGCCCATGATGGTTAATATTAGGTAATATTACTCCCTTTCTTTAGAATTTTATCCTACACTTGTTCTCAAACCTATCAAGCAGGTTCTGAAAGTTGATCATTCTATTATGTTGATTCTAAACACAAATGCTAATGTTTTGGTGTTGATTAATCCTAGTATTGATATACCTACTTTATTTTGGTTTACATGGGTAATTATCCTAGTCATTTTCATATTAATTTCCTAGGGGGGTCAAATGCTTTTTACCTTGGTAGGAAAGAAGTCCATAAGAGGCACAAATGCCTAGTATTATCTTGATTGTGGATGGAAAGAAAGGTCCCAAACCTTTTTTTGATTAACTTACTTTTTCTCCTTGACCCCTCTTTTTCTAGATAATATTTATAATATTTGTGCATCATTAGATGAGCTAAAGATCAATTTGTTAGTAATTCATGACATCCTCTAGTATTTGAACCTATCTTGAAATAGTTGAAGTAAGCCCCCCAAAATAACTATATTGACTTTGGATTAGAAAAGAAATATGGGAGACCATTACATAGAACACAAAATACCTAATATATTTCACAAGAAAGGATCATGAAAAGACGAGAATTCACTAAAGTAGAATTCCAAGTAACTAGAAGAGTTTATTATGCTCAATTCCCTTTTACCAATGAGGTGGAACTTGGATCCACCATTCCAACTTCCATTCCACCTATAAAGTGTCATTATTCTTGCCTTATGCTTACTATTGAGCCTTTATAATTTCCATTGACTCACCCTATTGAAGGTGGGGAGGATGCAGATGGGCTCAAGGAAATTTGTAAAGTATATGGTAAAGATAAACTTAATGGTTATTTAGTGATCCCCTCCTCATAATATGTAGAGATATAGTTCTCAAAGCTGAGAAAGTGTGGTAAATATTCCATCTCCCAAGGATAATAAAGATTTGAACATCAATCATGAGAAAATATGCCCTATTTGGAAGTTGTGGGTCCCCCTAAGGCCTATAATGGGACTAATTGGGATGTTTTGATATTTGCAACTAAGGCTAATAAGAAGGTTAAGGGAGGGAGAATACCTAAAAATAAGGAATCTTCTAGTCTAGAAGAAGGTGATATTGTGAGTAGGAAAAGAGAAAGGCCTTTTATGACAAGGGGTAAGCCTAGACTAGTTAAGATCCCCAAGGGGAAGTTTCCCAATTATTTCAAGAACTTCCAAGATCTTATTGAGACCAATGAACAAGATTTATCATGATTAGCTTAAATTATTTCTCATGGAAATAAAATAGGATTAGAATCCTCTAATAGGAAATATATTGTTAAAATGTTCCTAAGGACGGTTAATAATCTTGACTTCCTATTTCTACAAAAAGTTAAATTAGTTGACTTCACCTTTGAGTACATTTCACTCAATTTATCTAGAAAGATGCCTTAGGCATTTTAACCTTAAATAAAAAATGGAAGAGGGTTTCTCCATTCTCATTTTCTTGAGATAGAATAAGTTTTTCAATGGTTGAGGTTATTGCCCTTGCAACAAAAAAAAATGAGTTGCATTCATTCATGGTTAGTTTGAATTCAATATTTGTTCATTTTATGTTTCCAATGATTGTTAATCTCATATTGGTTTTAACATATGAGTGAAAATATACTCTTTACTTAGTTCATGTCAAACAAGTAATACATGTCAACCATAAGTTGTTAAATAGTATAAGTTGAGCAAGAGATATTCAATATGTGTTGAGTAAATTGTCAAGTCACTCAAGTGCCAAGCAGATAGTAAGTGTTGAATCATTCAAACATTGAGTGATCAATGGATGTCAAGTCATTTAGAGGCTGAGTTACAACATTGAAGTTACAATTGATGTTGAGCATTAGGGACTTCAAGTGTCGAGTAATATAGTTTTGACATAGTTATTTATAATATCACAAACTACTATGTAAACCATTTTGGAGCTGAGTTGAGGATTGTTTTGTGATCCTAAACAATAACAATGAATCTTTCTTGAGAATCCCTATGCAATACATGCAACCAATCAAAAAAAGGGAAGGATTAGGTGGAAATATGGGTCAATCATAATTGTTAATTCATACCTAATCCTAAGTCACCTAGGTCTTCTTAAGGAGGACAAACCCTAAATCTTTTATCTGTGTGGAAAGAAAAAAGAGAGAATTTTGCATGCACAAATGGAGTATTCATTGTGGCTAAAGTATTGTGAATTGAGATACATTATAGAATCAATTAGTGGTGAATAGAGGAAAGAAGGTTTAAAGATAGAAGAAAGACATATGATCAGTGAGAATCATGTACACATTAGGAAAGAGGTGATCTGTTATTAAGCAACAGAGTGCTAACTAAAGGATCATTGCTAAGACATTCTAATGGGTGAATCGGTTAAATCTCTTAACAAAGTAGTCTTAACAGGCTATTGTATATCCTTTAATAGGGTGCTTATTTCATTGTAAGTAAAGGTCTTCTTACCAAGCACATTTCTAATAGGGTGTTGAAATCCTTTAATGGAGTAAGATCTAACAATCTTGTAAGCCTTTAACAAGGAAGACCTTTTATAGGGTAGATCATTTTTCATGATCAAACATTGTAACCTTTACTAGATAAATTTTATTACTATAATATTGGAGATTTTTGGGTTTCATCCCTGCCCTCGTTTTACCTTCTCCTTGAAGGGTTTCTGGGTAACCAAATATCTCTTGTCATAAATATGTTGAATGTTATTTACTTTCAAGTTATGAATATATATGCATAATTTGGTATTTCAATATACATGCATAGATTGTGAGATGGATGTGGGGTGAATGATTTTAAGGTTAAAATTTTGAAGCACTAATTCACCCCCCACATTATGCTTTGGAAATGGATGTCTAAACTCTCTAGCATCCCTTGGGTGGTTATTGTAGACTTTGTAGACTTCAACATGGTCAAGAGAATCCAAGATAAATTAGGTGAGATGATGTTTGAATTAAAGGGTAGTGAGAAGTTCTTTTGGACTAATAGATTGACTGGGGAGCTAAATCTATATGACCCTCTAGCATGAGGTAGGAAAATTCTAAAGGAGTTTGGTACACTTGCTCAAGCTATCAAAAGGAAGAGGGAATAATTTAATATAGACTATATTCATTTTATTTGAATAAGAATATTTTCAATTTCTTAAATAATCCCTATGGAAATAGTGTTAAGGTGTTCCACTTTACTCTTTCTAATCAACATCCAATTTGCACCAATATTTTCAAAATAGATAGCCATGTTGAGAGTAGAAAGAAGAAATAAGGTTTCTTTTTCAACACATCTCTCTCTCCTCTAAGATAAATATATCCTTATAGTTGTAAATATAATATGATGGTATAATAGTTGTATTTTCAAAAAATAGGGTGCTATCCATAGATGGGTTTAGATTCTTAGAATATGGTATCTTGTTAGAGCATTTTTAAGGTAGTGGGGAAGATGAAAGCTATAGATTTTAGGAAAGAAGAATTTGAACTCATTAATTCCATATAGGATGAAGAAGAAGTATTACAAGGAAATTTAGCTAACCCCAAGGCTATTGATTATATTACCATGGTAAGGAATGCTCTAGAAAGGGTGCATACTGGGAGGATCCATAGAAAAAATATTAGATCTAGAGTTGATTAGATTAACCTAGGTGATGAGAAATCAAAGTTCTTTTGATAGGTCTAGAAGAGAAAGAAAGAAAGAGATGGGATAGATTGTATTTGTGATGGAGGTGATACACTAACCTCTAAAGACAGAATTCTTAGGGCCTTTTCTTATTTCTACGGTAATTTTTCTACCTATATGGATGATGTAATTCAAATATTTATTGCTAGATCAAAGATTAAAATCATCATTCCTAAGAGGTCTCACGAAGGATGTTATAGAATTTAGCAAGCCATTTATTATAGAGGAGTTCAAGAATTTTATTCAAAAGATAAGTAATGATAAGGCCTTGGAACCTAATGGGTTTCCTATGAGATTTTATAAAGTAAATTTAGATTGGATATGTTTTAAATTTTTAGGTTTTTACAAGAAAGCATTCCAAACTGGAACTTAGGGCCAAGAGATTAATGTTGGTTTTATCAAGATCATCCCAAAGATGGTGATAACACTAAAATTAAGAACTAGAGACCTATTACTCTTTTGAAAATTTCTTATAAGATATTGGCAAATATTCTAGCACTAAGAATGGAAAAAATCCTTCCCAAGCTTATTAATCATACTCAAAATTGGTTTTGTCAAGGAAAGGAACATAATGGAGAATCATCACATTTTAGGAAGTTCTAGACTAGGCTAAGGTATCTAGATAATATGTTAGAATGCTATGACAAAGAATATGATATAATAGAATGGGGATTTATTGGTATGATTTTTGAAGCTTAGGGATTTCTTAGTTGTTTTGTTATAATGATATCTGCATTGCTAATTGGAGAAATGGTAGAAATAGAAATCAATGGAGTTAGATCAAATAAACTCAAACTATCTAGATCAATCAGGAAAGGGTGTCCATCTACTCCTTCTTTTTTATATTTTTAGTTGATTCATCACATTCCCCTCTAAGTTATAACTCTCTCTCACCATGGGTGAGGGACACTCTATTTCCTAATAATTCTAAAATTTCCAATATTTAATTTTTAGATGATATTTCTATTCTATTTTGGTTAGAGGAAGAGAACAAGTTGCACCTAATGGATAGACTAAATATCCTTTTTGCTACCTTAGGGAGTACGATCTCCCTTGCCAAGTTTATTTAATTGGACTAGGATGATAACCCTCTTAATTGGAATAGTAAATTTGGCATCAATTTTGGGGGGGGGGGGGGGGGCGGGGCGACTAATCATATTGTTAGGCATTTAGGTATTCTATTTTTTGTAAACCCTAATATTAATGATATGTGAGAGTGGGTTGAGGAAAATATCGCTAAGAAATTAGAGAAATGGAATAATAACTACCTAACAATGGTTGCTAGACTATAATTATGTCCAAAATATTTTCTTTTTACTTGATTTATTACTCTTTAGTGTGGTTATTCAATCATAATCACTTTGGATTTATTTAAAATATTATCAAAGACTCTTTGTGGTTTGATGGAAAAGATAATAATAAGATGCACATTGTTACTTAGGGCATGAGTACTAGAAGAAAAGAGTTGCAAGGGTTGGAATAGAGAGATTTGAGGATTCAAGGTATTTCCCTAGTTGTTAAAAAGATAGCAAAAGATGGTCATGGGGATGAATATTTTTATCAAAATTTACCTTTTTAGATCCTATCCTTATGCTTACCCTAAAAAATTTCTATACAAATTGCACCATAAATTTTCACTTTCTCCTTATTAAACACCTTGATAAGAATTTTTTTGCCATTCTAGAAGAAGAGATTAGGAGTACCTAGGAAAAGGGAAAAAAAAATCTATTTTAGGTGATAAAAGGAAGGGACCCTACAAAGTAGCATTGTTTTTCTATTTTGGATGACTAAGATGAAAGGCTTGTGAAATAGAATTTTTTCATGAGATCACAGAGTAGAATTTTTTGTTGTTTCAAATGTACCTTCAAGTGGGAAGTGCAAAGTGGCAATTTTTACCATTTTGGAAGGGATATTTGAATTACATAGAGATAATGAAAAAATTATTGGTGAAATTTTTTTAAGTGATGTAAGTCATTTTGTTTACATCAAAGTACAAGGCATTAATTACAAAATGTTTAAAGTGATGGGTAAGAGAAGTGGAGAAGTGGCCACTTGTGTGAAGTTTCTAAGCTCATAAATGAGAATTTAAAGAAGAATAAAGAAAATACGTTATTAAAGGTAAATCATTCTCTACAAAATAACATTTCAAGCTACAAAAGGATATGGAGAACAAGAAAGTGATTCGTGAGTTGCATCTTCAAGATTTGAAAAGTTGTAAGTTGATTATTCTCTTTGAAATTGAGCTTCCTTTCAAATTATACCTAAGAAGTACTTTAGTGCTAAAAAAGAGGTAGTTGTTAAAAATGATAAAGGAGAAAAACTAGGAAAAATGATTCAAAGAACACTCTTAGAGTTATTTCTTGACTCTTCTCCTACTCGAACCATGTCTATATTTTCATAGAATTATGATGGATGTAAAGATACAAAGCTTCCAATATATGGTAGGTTCCTATTTTGGTATTTTTATGAAAACAAGGATGACAAGGAACCAAAACAAAAGCTTGCATGCTATACCTAGGCAAAATTATAGTTCTAAATATGTATGTAGATATTGGACTCATCAAAATTTTAGAAGAACATTATGAACCAGCCACAAGGACAGTTAGGAAACCAAATGGTATACCTCTATTGGTCATAAATTGGTCTTGTGTTGAATAATGTTTTTGTTTAAGCACTCAATCCCTAACCAAAATAGAAAGAGATAAGTTTAGGATTGACTATGAGAGAAAAATGAAATTTAGGCTCACCAAAATTGCACATTTCATGAATAAAGGCTAGAATAAAAAGGTTGATTCTAGTTGAGTACATGGGTTCTTAGTCTATAGATAGGTTTATGGGTTTCTTCAAGAACACATATTATGGATGGTCTTAGTTGCTTGAAGATTATTCAAAGGATTATATTCCCCTTGTTTACATGTCCATGTCCATGAAGATTCAAAACCCTTATTCTTACCTAGAGTTTGATTATTCTAATGAAATTGGAAGGATACTTCATACATAGTTATTTGGTGGAGGACCACCAAGACTTTCAAACACTATTCCCTTCTATTACATCTATTACTATTTCAAAATGATAACTAATTCAAGAATTATTTGAAACTAACTAACACTAATGACCAAGGTAACCTATTACCCATTTAGATGTGGTGTGGAGTCTAGGATAAGCATCCAAGAAATGAGGATTTTAGAATATTCATATATGTATTTGTAGTGTGGATCACGAGGTTGCTTGGAGGGTCGATGACTAAAAATACCCAAACATATCAAAGTTATGTTGAGGCCTAAGGAATAATTTCTTGAAGAGAAATATGAGTTCAACTTTGTGGATTGGATATGCAAACATGATTTTTTATTGATCAGGTTATAAGAATGTAGGTAGCATCCTTACAGACTACCACAATTTATCTCTAAGAGGGTAGGTTTTCTCGCATTTATCTAGTATTTAATTTGGATGGAAAGGGACACTAAAAAACCTAGGAGAAAGGGGAATCATATGCCCTATTTCATAAAATTTAATGGCTTCATAAGAGGGTATTCAAACATAAAGGACATGTAGGAGTACATCATGAATAGATTTGGGGTTCTAAAGTGATAAGGCAAGACATTATGATTGTGAGGGACACATTAAGTTTTTTATTGCAAGATATGTGTTGGAAAATGAGAATGGAGTGACTGAGAGGGGAGGGGTGAATCAGTTACTCCAAAAATTTTTCTTACAAGTCCCTTAAGATGTCAAAGGAAATACTCATTGCTGATATTCATATGATCAAACTAAAAACACAAGAAACAAGAAACAAGAGACACTAGTTTTAACGTGGAAACCCAATATGGGAAAAACCACCAATGTAACTAGTTACTATTTTTCACTCTTCTGAAGTGAGCCCTGTTAGGAGCCAACCTTGTTAAAGGTTACAAAACACACTGTTAGGTGCGACCTTGTTAGAGGATTTGATCACCCTGCTAGGAGTGGCCTTGCTAGAGGTCTTTTAGATCAATTCAACTGAATTGCCACCTTGTTAGAGGATTTTACAAAAGGCTGTTAAACCCACTCCGTTAAGAGATTTGAAAACACTGTTACAATTGTTAGAAAGTAACAATGAGTGATCTGAAATAAATACAACTTATCTTTGCTGATACAGATCTCTGTTCTATTCCTCTGGATCTTCTCTGATCAAATGCAACTCTGCATCTCTGATCCTTCAAAAATTTGCTTTGATCTTCCTTATAATTCGCATATTAGATATTCAATCATATCTGCTAGCTTTTTCACATTCATTCTTTCATACTTGAATTCGCAACTTGATCCTTCATATATACCTTTCAGATTATCAAGTCGGCTCAAATACAAGTTACAATTATAAATAATTGTGCTATAAGTCGGCTTTATACATTACATAAAGTAATTAATTTTAATTACTTAACCTTCGAGAAATCCTTCGCTGGCCGACTTAACTCGGTAAATACTGCACAGAAAATAATTCTTGTGTTAATCGACTGAGCTCGGTTAATATAGAGAATTTCATGAAATCCTTCAGTCGCCGAGTGAACTCGGTAAACACCGATTTCTCCGACTTTCCTTTGATGACCGAGTGAGCTCGGTTAACACTGTCTGTTACTTTTCTTCGATGACCAAGTGATCTCAGTTAACACTGTCTGCTACTTTTCGTTGTCTGCTACTTTTCTTTGATGACCGAGTGATCTCGGTTAACACTGTCTGCTACTTTTCTTCGATGACCGAGTCAACTCGGTAAATATTGAAAACCTATCTCATATCCTTTGTTTACTGAGTGAGTTCGGTAAACACTGAACTTCCTTTGTTTACCTTGCAAGCTCGGTAAACTCTGTCAACAGCTGTACTTACCTTCAGAGCTCGGTAGACTCTATCTGATGACTGATATGACATTTTGTGTAACATCAAAGACAATCATGCAATTTTCAATTGTATCCAACAATCTCCCTCTTTGGCATTGATGGCAACACAACATGTCATAGCAGAATGAAATTTGAAATCAAGTCCTTATCAGCACAATGTGTCAACAAAACAATTTTCCTTCTAAGATGATAGACTCTCCCTCTTTCAGTAATCTCCCTCTGTGAAGGAATTTCATAAGAACTTTCTTTTTCACACAAATTTCAGAAAGATATGACAGTAAATCTCTCCCTCTTTGACAATAAATGCCAAAGACAATAGAACTTAAATGAATTGTAATGTACCTATAGTACTGATTCATATGCAAGGCTTCCAGATTTGACTGCATCAACAGATAGATTTTCATTTTGGTATGCGTTGATGCATCACTAAAACTTGTTTTTAGTGAATTTCGGATAGGGGTGTAACCCCTAACTTACCTCTGAGATACAAGAATGCATCCTTAGGTAGTGGCTTTGTGAATATGTCAGCAATTTGTTCCTTTGAATTGACATATTCCAATCTAATCTCCTTGTCTTGTACCAATTCTCTGACAAAATGATATTTGATTGCAATATGCTTGGTCTTAGAATGCATTACTGGATTCTTTGATATATTGATTGCACTAGTATTGTCACAGAACATAACAACTGGTTCTTTGATTTCCATCCTCATTCCTTGCAATAACTGCTTAAACCAAACAATATTTGAACAATTTACTGCTGCAGCAACATACTCTGCCTCTGCTGTAGATTGGGATGTACAATTCTGCTTTTTGCTTGTCCAAGAAACCAATCTCTTTCCAAGAAAGAATGCTCCTCCACTTGTGCTTTTCCTGTCATCAAGGTTTCCTGCCCAATCAGCATCAGTAAATACTTTCAAATCCAAATTACCTCCAAATTTATACCATAGCCCATAATCTTCAGTTCCTTTCAAATATCTCATTATTCTTTTGATTGCCATTATATGAGTTTCTCTTGGTTTTGCTAAAAATCTTGCTACAATACCGACTGCAAGGGCAATATCTGGCCTAGTATGTACTACATACTGCAACTTTCCAATCATAGATCTATACAGTGTTTGATCCACTTCTTTGGATTCATCTTCCTTGGTAAGTTTCAATCCAGTACACATAGGGGTTCCAACTGGTTTACAATCCTCCATGCCAAATTTTTTTAATATCTCCTTGATGTATTTTGACTGTGTGACGAAGATGCCATTCTTAATTTGTTGGATTTGAAGACCTACAAAGAATTTAATCTCACCAAACATAGACATCTCAAACTCTTTGTTCATTTGTTCTGAAAATTCTTTGCATAGATCATCATTGCCTGTGAAAACAGTGTCATCTACAAATATTTCTGCCAAAACAATCTTATTATCTGGACCTTCTTTTATATACAAGCTACTGTTATCATTAGTCCTTTGAAAACCAATATGAGTAAGATAGTTATGCAATCTTTCATACCATGCTCTAGGAGCTTGTTTTAGACCATACAGCGCCTTGTGTAATTTGCAGACCATGTTCTTCTTATCTGGATCAACAAAACCTTCAGGTTGTTCAATGTAAACTTCTTCATCCAGTATTCCATTGAGAAATGCTAACTTGACATCCATCTGATAAACTTTGAATCCTTTGTGAGCAGCATATGCAAGTAAGGTTCTTACACCTTCCAATCTTGCAACAGGAGCAAAGGTTTCTCCATAGTCTATACCTTCTTCTTGAGCATATCCTTTGCATACTAGTCTAGCTTTGTTTCTTGATACCTTGCCATCTTCATTTAGTTTATTTCTAAATACCCATTTTGTTCCAATCACATTCTTATCTTTGGGTCTAGATACAAGAGTCCATGTTTTATTTTTCTCTATCTGTTCTATTTCTTCATTCATAGCCTCAATCCAACTATCATTTGCCAATGCATCTTTGATATTTCTGGGTTCAAAATCAGCAAGTAAACAAGTGCCTTTTAACTTACTTCTTGTCAGAGTTCCTTCAGATTTGTCACCAATGATCTGATCTGGAGCATGATGCCTTCTGACATATTTAGCTAACACAGGTTCTTTACTTCTTGAATGAGTTTCATTGTTGTCCCTTTGTATTTCAGATTCTTGCTGTTCTGGCTCGGTAGATTCAGACTCGGTAGATACTTGCTTGGTAGAGTCTGAAAGTGACTCGGATTCTTTTAGCTTGGTAAAAACTTCCCGTGTCTCGGTTTGAACTTCCTGCAACTCGGTCATTGATGACTCGGGAGTTGAGGATTCCTGATAAACTGGAGTACTTGGTATAGTATCAGGTTCAATGTAAATAAATCTTTTGTAGTCTTCAGGAACCTTCTTGCTTTCTTCTTCTGATTTCTCTTCAAACTCATCAACTTTCACATGTGCACTTTCTATGACCTTGTGAGTAGATAGATTTAAACATCTATATGCTTTGCTTTTACAAGAGTAACCTAGAAATATTCCTTCATCTCCTTTTACATCAAATTTACCTTTTCTAGATTCTTTCAGAATATAACATTTGCTTCCAAATACTTTTAGATAACTTACATTGGGTTTGTAGCCATACCATAATTCATAGGGAGTTTTGAATGAGTCTTTTTTTAGTTGTACTCGGTTCAAGGTATGAACTGCAGTGCTGATAGCTTCCTTCCAGTATTTGATAGCAATGTTCTTTTCAATCATTAGGGTCCTTGCACAATCCATAATGGATCTATTTCTTCTTTCAGCTATCCCATTTTGTTCTGGAGTTCCTGGTGCTGAAACTTGTCTTTTAATTCCTCTTTCAACGCAGAAGTTATTGAACTCATGTGAAATGAATTCACCACCTCTGTCCGACCTTAAGCATTTCAATCTTTTCCCTGTTTCTTTTTCTACTCTTGCCAAGTACCATTTGAATTTCTCAAAAGCTTTTGATTTATTCCTTAGGTACATAACAGTCATCATTCTTGAGTAATCATCAACAAAAAGAATGAAGAACTTTTCTCCAGTATAACTTTCAATTCCAATGGGTCCACATAAATCAGTATGCACAATTTCTAATATATCTTCAGACTGATAGCTTTTACTTTTAAAACTAGTCTTTCCCATTTTTCCAATCTGACAATTCTTGCATAAGCCGACCTCAGGTTTCTTTATATTAGGAATGCCTCTTACCTTTTTGAATTTGCTTATCTTCACCAGATTATCAAAATTGACATGACACAACCTCTTATGCCATAACCAACTTTCTTCTATTTGAGCAATAAAACATGAGCATTCACCAAGTTCTAGGTAGAACAAGTTACCTTTAGTTTGTGTGCCAGATCCTATCAGCTTTCCTTGCTCATTCAACAGTCTTGCCTTTCCATGCATGAATTCCACCTTAAATCCAGTATTGAGTAACTGTGCCACACTTAGCAAGTTATGTTTAAGACCTTCAACCCAATAGGCATTGTTGCATATAAGTTCTTTGGTTAGAGAGATTCTTCCTCTTCCTTTTATGAAATGAGGTTCATTATTACCAAACCTTACACTGCCACCATCATAATCTTCAAACTGATCAAACTTAGTTTTATCACCAGTCATATGATGAGAGCAACCACTGTCTATAATCCATGTATCATTCATACTTATATGAGAGATAAGAGCCACTTTATCTTCCTCATCATTATCAGAATCACCTTTCACAGCAATATAAACAATTTCATCTTCACTGTTATCAGAATCCTTAGAATTTTCAGCCATGAAACATGATTTCTTACCTTTGTTCTTGAATGATTTGTAATCTTTCTTTCTATTCCATTTATGACCCTTCTTTTCATCATTGTTCTGCTTGTTTGGGCACCTAGCTGCAATATGACCAATTTCTTCACATGAAAAATAGATTAGAGGAACTTTACCTTTATATTTTCCTCTGCTTCTGGAGTATTTCTTTGCCAGTAGAGCTTTAATTACTTCAAGATCACTGTCTGAACTTTGGTCTAATTCATCATTGCTTTCTGACTCTGATTTCTTTTTGCCTTTATCTTTGAGTGAAAGTTTGGCCTCAAATGCTGATTCAGTGTTTTTGGAAGCTGGAACATAGTTGTCAAAATTGTCTAATTCAAATGCGGTTAGTCTTCCAACTATAGCCTCCAAATTGATATTATGATTTGCTTCACACCTTCTTTCTTGAATTGCAGAAACTCTGATTGCATAGATGGGAAGCAAGGTTCTGAGAACTTTGCTTATAACCGTCTCTTCTTTGATATCACCTCCAGATGCCCTGATTGCACTGACACATGCTTTGATTCTATCAACATATTTTGCAATGTTTTCATCCTCTCTCATTCTCATTTGGTCAAATTGTCCTCTTAGAATTTCTGCTTTTGCTCTTTTCACATTGTCATCTCCTCCATAGATTTCTTTCAGCTTGTTCCACATGTCAAAAGCGGTTTGGCAATCCTTGATATCATCAAATTCTTCATAGCTTAGTGCAGATGCAATGTCTATCATCATATTGTTATGAGTCTTCTTTTCAGCAATATCATTGACAGATAATGTGCCGGAAGGTTCTTTGTATTTTTCATCAAGATATTTCAGTCCTATATCACCAATAGTAGCCAAGTGAAGTTTCATCAATCCTTGCCATGCAGAGAAGTTATTTTTGTTGAGTCTTGGAATTTCTCTCTTGTAAGACATCTTGATCGTTGGCTTAGATCCTTGAAATCTTTTCCTGCAAGCACCAATATGCTCTGATACCAATTGTTGGAAAATGAGAATGGAGTGACTGAGAGGGGAGGGGTGAATCAGTTACTCCAAAAACTTTTCTTACAAGTCCCTTAAGATGTCAAAGGAAATACTCATTGCTGATATTCATATGATCAAACTGAAAACACAAGAAACAAGAAACAAGAGACACCAATTTTAACGTGGAAACCCAATATGGGAAAAACCACCAATGTAACTAGTTACTGTTTTTCACTCTTCTGAAGTGAGCCCTGTTAGGAGCCAACCTTGTTAAAGGTTACAAAACACACTGTTAGGTGCGACCTTGTTAGAGAATTTGATCACCCTGCTAGGAGTGGCCTTGCTAGAGATCTTTTAGATCAATTCAACTGAATTGCCACCTTGTTAGAGGATTTTACAAAATGCTGTTAAACCCACTCTGTTAAGAGATTTGAAAACACTGTTACAATTGTTAGAAAGTAACAATGAGTGATCTGAAATAAATACAACTTATCTTTGTTGATACAGATCTCTGTTCTGTTCCTCTGGATCTTCTCTGATCAAATGCAACTCTGCATCTCTGATCCTTCAAAAATTTGCTCTGATCTTCCTTATAATTCGCATATTAGATATTCAATCATATCTGCTAGCTTTTTCACATTCATTCTTTCATACTTGAATTTGCAACTTGATCCTTCATATATACCTTTCAGATTATCAAGTCGGCTCAAATACAAGTTACAATTATAAATAATTGTGTTATAAGTCGGCTTTATACATTACATAAAGTAATTAATTTTAATTACTTAACCTTCGAGAAATCCTTCGCTGGCCGACTTAACTCGGTAAATACTGCACAGAAAATAATTCTTGTGTTAACCGACTGAGCTCGGTTAATACAGAGAATTTCGTGAAATCCTTCAGTTACCGAGTGAACTCGGTAAACACCGATTTCTCCGACTTTCCTTTGATGACCGAGTGAGCTCGGTTAACACTGTCTGTTACTTTTCTTCGATGACCGAGTGATCTCAGTTAACACTGTCTGCTACTTTTCGTTGTCTGCTACTTTTCTTTGATGACCGAGTGATCTCGGTTAACACTGTCTGCTACTTTTCTTCGATGACCGAGTCAACTCGATAAATATTGACAACCTATCTCATATCCTTTGTTTACCGAGTGAGTTCGGTAAACACTGAACTTCCTTTGTTTACCTTGCAAGCTCGATAAACTCTGTCAACAGCTGTACTTACCTTCAGAGCTCGGTAGACTCTGTCTGATGACTGATATGACATTTTGTGTAACATCAAAGACAATCATGCAATTTTCAATTGTATCCAACAATATGTTCACCAATTTAACATTGAAGAGGAAATTATCAGAAATCATGATCATATTCCTAAAATAATGCAAAGGGTGAAGAAGTGGGTAATTCTATTGAGTATTGAAAACCAAAGGATGAGTAAGGGATTGCCACATTTTGATGATGGAATAGAGTTGGAGGCTATTAGGGTAGACAAGTTCATTTAGAACTTTGATTATTTACATGAAGAATACATGAAATAGAATAAGAAAAAAGAGATAGAGAAACCTCAGCATTTACCAGCCCAAAAGAAAAGAAAATTGCTAATAAGAGGTTCGGCCTCTGAACCAAAGACTAGTGTATTTGAAGAAAGAGTACACCATTAGTTACTTATGATTATTTAGATGAAGAAGAAGGGTCAAAAGAGATTTCCCATAATATAAAAATCTTGAAGGATGGTATTACAACTAAGGAACAACTAGCTATACTAGTGTTCCAAGAAAATATACATGGCTATTATGCATTAACAATGGAAAATGATGAGTTGATTATCACTAAAGATGAAAAAGAGGCTATCTCTTAGAGATTCATTGAGTAGGAAGACTTTACCAAGACACATGAGTTTAAAGACTTCTAGATCAAATATAGGATGGAAGATTTTAATGAAATAAAGAAGAGAAAGTTGTAATGGGTTGATGAATCACAACATGTTTTTATAGTTTAGCAAATAATAAATGAGTTACATCTAGATGGTATAACTTGCATAAAAGAGGAAGCTAAGGAAATTGTCCACAAAAATGATATCCCAATAATTATTGTCTTAACACCTCAAGGAATTGTTCTTGTTAGATTAGGCGAGGAAACAAGAAGATGTAACATTTTTCACTAAGATTGAGCCATTGGAAAAAATAGAGGGATCAAAGTTTGGTCCAAAAATAGAAACTTTGGATACTTAGGTCATATTCAAAGGTTATAAGATCAAATTGATTGATATATTTAGGGGAACAAAAGGAATATGAGTAGTGCAAATAATGGATAACACCAACCCCCTAGTTTCTAAAAATGAGTTGGCGCATAGAGCCATGTTTAATAGGGTTCAAATGAAACATATGAAATAAAGGTTGAGGAATTGTAGATAAGGGAGATGGATATGAATGAAATAATAAATAAAGTTTGTACAATGACAAGGAGGTTAATAAAGTCATCTTAATAACTTGAAATCCATTCTAGCACCCAAAGCCATTGCTTTCCATAAAAAAATCCCTATTATTGAGGTTAAGGAAAAATAATCTAAAGAGGTCGCAGAAGAATATATACATAAAGAATGCAATTATAAAATCCTTGAAGATATCTTGCCATTTAGGATCAAAATGGTTGTAGGAAATTATAATGAAGTATATGAAGGGTTCTAATGTTTGAGCAACATGCTTGATTTCTTTAGGAATAACAAAACTATATTGTTGGATTTGGAAAGAAAATGGAAATCCTCTCGGTATTAATTAGGCGATCTATATAAGATAATTAAAATAGATATTGATCTTCCTTGATAGATGATGATACAATTAGTATGCTAGAAGTCACACTAAAGAATTTGGCATATATGGAGTAAGAACAACAAAAGGTATTTTTCATTACTTCTATTGAACTTTGTGTCATACCTTCTTCGAAGGACTATGATGAAAAAAATTGGAACTTAGATGAATGGAAAAATGAGATGATGAAATTACCATAGAGAGATATGATTCATTTCAAGGAAAATGATTTTTTTTAGATAAATAATTTCCATATCCTACTGGAAAATATCATCATTTTGGAAAGAAAGTTTGTAATTTAATTTTAAACAGATGTACATATTTCTATAGGAAAGAAGTGGAAAGATATACAAAACTTTATTTATGAAATTTCCAAATTTATATGGCCAACACATGCACAAATTTCCAAATGGATCAGCAATGGTAGTATCTAAACTAGTGTAGATGGAACCAGTTACTAATGAAGAGGATGAGGTCATGATTGGAGAATGAAAAACATGGAGCATTTTTAAAACAATTTTTAGTTTATATGCATAAGTAGTTAGTTAGTAATAGTTGTGTAATTGAAATATTTGAAGCTTTGTTGCACCTCTTCATTTTTTATAAGAAAGGGTACCACAATCTCATTTTTTGATACAAGTTATCCATGGTATAAATATAATCCTATTTTTGGATATATTTCCTCTTTTATGTAATATTACGAGACAATTTTAACTTTAACGGTTAATAGATTTTAAGGTTTATTCAATCTAAAACATTTTGTTTTTGTTCCTTATTTCAAATAGAAATACAAAGATACTTTCCATTGATACTCAATTAAGATATTTGGATGTTTAACAACTCATTTGTCAATATTGTCCTTTTGAATTTATGTTATTATTCATGAAATTGAACTTCATATGTATCTTTGATTGTCAAATATTGCATGCTATATAATATTTGTCTATCTCACCTCCATCATTGAGGTTAAATTCATTTAGAATAGGGTCCAAATTCCTCAAGTTCTCTATCCAATACCTGATGGTGTGCACACTATCTTCAAAGGTTTGATGATACCTTGATTGTTGGTTATACCATATTAACCCAATGGAAAAAAGTATTGGTCTAGCTATGATTAATTTGATTAACAATTATAATTGGTAAGGTTCTTTATATAATTAACATCATCACATTAAGTCACTATTATTATTTTAATCCTATAATTATATTTAAAACACTCATTAAAGAAGTCAATGCATTCAAATGGTATTCATCTTTACACCTATTATTTGTCCTTGAAATAACTTGCTACCTCCAGAGCATCAATTTATAATTTTTTCCTAGGTAAACACCATAGTAATCTCTATGAGGTACACCCACCTAGGTTAGCAGAGCTTAAAGTAAAAAGGATTTGATCATTGAGCATTAATTCTAATAGTTGGTAAAATTGTGTTGGATAATTCAACATTGAGCAAGAAAGGTGCATAGGTTTTTTAACCAACAATTTTAGGAACCAATAGATTGGCAACTCTAGTAGGGAGAGTTGCTAACAATATTCATTGTAAAGATACCTAGAATTTGTAGTTTCACAGACTAGAAAGGTTTTATTCTATACTATGCTAGAGAGAGGATTCCAGAAGGTGCAATAAATTTAACATTCCCTCAAAAGGAGGTAGTGACTTTATTCAAATAATAGTTAGAAAAAAAGGTTAATTTAATTTCATTAATTAAATTACCTTTTCTCCCTTCTTAATATTTTTCTTTATGCACTTTTCCATTCTCATTTAATAATTATTTAGTAATTACTAAATAGAATTTACCTTTTAGGTTACCCTTTGTACCCTTTTAGGTTACCCTTTTCAGGTTTCAATCTCCTAATATAAGGATAGATCATATGTAACTATCTTGTATCTTTTCTTTCTTTGCAAATACATTTGCATATTTTTCAGAGCAAACCTTTGCTTACTCTTGTCTTTTTCTTCTCTATGATAGGTTTTTTACATGTAGGTATTTGAGGGTTTCATGGATTTATTTTATGTATTTCTCAAATCCTTCATGGTATTAGAGCTAGATATGCTATAGCTTGTTTAGTATTTGGAGAAAAAGGAGAATGAGGGTTTGACAAATCAGATTTGGAGTTTTTTTAGGTATATCTTGTGAAAATAGGTCTCTAAAATTCAAAGAAATTTGAGGCCAAATAGACCTCGTAGATAGATTGAGAAGGCATCAAAACTCCTATTTCCATATAAAGTTTTTCCATTTTGGACACCATTGATGTGGGAGGCAAAATAATTTTCCCCAGAAGGCTGTATGACCTCCTGCATGCATCTCAATGCAAATTTTTTCAAAAAAATAGGCCCATAGGACCTTTCTAGTTCAAAAAATTAGTTTTTTGTCCCATAGAGCCATTTTTTGGCATACATAAATTTTTTGGCCACTATTGATGGGCATCTTAGGCCACTGTGTTTTCTTTACCAGGCCATTGCAACTTGTCATTGCTCTACCAATTTTTGAGGACCGCCCCACCCTTGTGCTTCCTCTCTCACCTATGGCCACTGCTTTGCCACCATTATGACTTAGACACCTCCCACTGACCCCCACTCATGTGGTATTTTCTACACCTTCCATGTGGCACTGACACCATGTCAACACCTGCCATGTGTTTGGTTTGATTATAACCAAAAAAATTGTCCATGAGTGAGTACATCTCATATCTTTATATCATGTCCACTATTGTATCAATTTTAGGGAGTGGAAAATCATCCTTTGGACATGCTAAGTTCAGATCTTGGAAATCTATATAGAATACAATAGATTTGTCATGCTTGGAGACTAGAACAATGTTTGATATCCATTTAGTGTAATCAATAGCACAAATGAAACTAGGTTTTAGAAGCTTTTCCAATTTAGCTTTGACCAGTAATGCAACATGAGGATGCATTTTCCTAAGTTTCTATTTGACTAGTTTAAGCCCTAGCACAATAGACAAGTGATGCATTATGAGATCAGGATCTAAGCTTGCCATATCAGAGTATGTCCATACAAAGTTTATCTTTTTCTCTTGGAAGAAGGCAATTAATTCCTCTTTTTCTACTGGAGATAACAATTGTGCAAGATGTACCATGTGAGGATACTCCTCTATTTCCAGGTTGATTAGGTGTGTTGATTCTATCAAAACTAATGATTGTTCTTGAAAATGACTAGGAAGTGCATCAAATATCTCATCCATAGGCACCTTAGAGAGGTTTTTATCCTTGGAGACGTCTTTTATTTTTACTATTTTTGGTTCTGAAACTACCACAATGTGGTTTTTTTCCATTAGACCTTCTATTTCTTTTTATGTTGATTGTATGACTAAGATATTTGATTCAACTTTAGTCATGTTAACACTTTGTTTGCTGGTGGAAAATGTTACAAGTTCATTAGTGTTTAACTAGTAGGCAAGACCATAGTCATTTTGGAATGTAGAGACTTCACTAGATGCATTGGAATTACACTCTATGAGCTTGGGATAGGTGAGTGAAAGAGATGAGATGGGTTTGATTGTGTTCACAGTATAATCATCAAATGCTTGGACAAGCAATTTGAGACCTAGAGCAACTTTGTTTGCAAGTGTGTTCAAATACCTCTAAGTTCTAACATCATTAATCAAAGACTCAATGACATTAGTTGGATAAAAATCATTCGACCTAACCCTAGATGATTCACCTACTTCAAGGAGATTTTCATAGACATGAACTTGATCTAGGTTTTTTTTGTATTTTCTTCTAAGACAAAGTCAAATTCATACTCTTGAGAAATCTATGCTACATGGTGATAGACTATAGAATTCCCCAATAGTGACAGGGATAAATTATCCTTTATCCTGTGAATTTTTGCAAAGGTACTCAATGCATAGAGCATGACTAGATTCTCCTTGTTCTTGTTGGATATGGGGAGAATCAATAGTTTTATTAGAAGAATAACTATCACCATACATGTTACCAACATGTAGTACAAAGACATCTGGTTCTACAAAGAACTTAGTAAGATTATCAAGAATAAGATAAGGATAAGGATCGTCATCATTAGTATTATCTTCCTGGTCATCAAACTTAGCTTATGACTCATTTCCAAATGAATTCTCAGGTTCTAGTATAAATTTGTTAATCCTTAGATGGGAGGGAATCTTCTTGAAGCCTAGACCAAATGTGTCTTGATTCCTTCTAGCTATCACTTTGATAGGATCAATCAGACCATTTTTGTTGCAACCAATAGGAAAAATCCCCTTGTAGTAAAAAATATTTCATAAGTTTAAGACTTGGACCATACTTTTTAGGAGTAATTTCATGAGACTATTCTATGACTTCAATTGGAGTCTCCACTTTGTATATCCATGCAACAATAGCTCTATTTTTAGCTTCCTCCTTGAGAGGTATAGTAGCTTTGACAAATGTGCCATCGTATTTAGTTTGAGGTGTCAACACAAATGATCTCCTCATTTTAGATGGTCTCCCATAATGACGAGGAGACTCAGGAAGAGATGTCAAAGATAAAACTAGTTCTATATGATATTCACCCATTGTAGTTTCTTTTAGCTTGAGTGACTGCTCTAATTGCTTTAGCTTGTTATCATGATAGTTTGTAGATTCTTTATGAGTACGTACAAAGTTTTTAGTAGATTTCAACATGTTACAGGTATAGCTAGTACTTGCAGGTATGGTGATTTCATATCCATGAAATGGGAATTTTATGCATTGATAATAAGTTGAGGGTATAGCTCGCATCTCATGTATCCATGATCTTCCTAGAAAAATATTGTAAGCTAAGGAAATGTCGAGGACCTAAAAAATGGCATCTCTTTCTACAAGACCAATGTGGAGAGGAAAAACCACAAGACCTAAAGATTTTTACTGGACTTAATCATATGCTTTGATAGTTATCTTGCGACAAGGATCAATGGACTCTTCATAATAGTCCAATTGTCTAAGTAGAGGAATAGAGACACTGTTTAAACTAGCTCCATTATCAATGAGCACACAATGGATGTATTTCTAGTTTATCATGACCTCGATGCATAGAGGTTGATTATGTGGATGACTTAGTGAATTATCGTCCTCCTCAGAGAAGGACATATAGTAAGATGAGGTTAGATGACCTAACATAGATTGGAACCTCTCAAGATCTAGATCATGAGGTATGTTTGCCTTAGTGAGGGCTTTGTTGAGAATCTACCTATGAATAGGTGATATTTTGAGTAGTTCAAAGATTGTAATTTGAGCATTTGTTTGTTGTAACTAGTCAAGGATACTATAGCTAGTAACTGCAAAAGTTGTTGCAAGTTTTGTTCCTTTGCTAGATGGATCAGAAAGAGGTTTTTCTTTGTGTTGTTCTAGCTTAGGAGCAGAAGGTGTAGGGCCTTTGAGAATCAACTTAGCATGAGAACATGTAACAATTTTGGCACAAGATTGTGATGGTCTATTATTAGATGTGTTGGAGATAGGGCCCACTAAGACAAATAGTGTCTTAGGTTTAGTTTTGTTCATTTTTCCCTTGATGGTAATAATGTCACAATATTCAACATCCACTGGTTCAACCATGTGGACTATCTCATAATTATCATTAGAGTACATATAGTTGATCTATTTTTGAAATTTCTATTTTGTGTTTTCTTCTTTTTCATAAGATAGGAATGGCTCCTTGAAAGCCTTGTGATTTGTGTTCTTTTTATGTCTATTCACAACAATACCACCATCATCAATTAGGTCTTGGATTTTGTGATGCAAGTTGATGCAATTTTTGGTTTTGTGACCTTTGTTTTGGTGATATTCATAAAATGTGGTTTTGTTCCACCATGATGGTCATGGTTGTGGATTGTCAGGATGATATTTATCCAGTGGAGAAATGAGCTTGTTTTGTAGCAAGGTCTTGTAGACCACATCCAAAAGTTCACCAAGAGGTGTAATGTCTCATTTTGGGTGTGGAATCCAAGATGACCTCTTTGGTTTGTTTACGAATGTCTTCTAATCAAAAGGAGGTTTCTCAACATTGTTGGATGCTTTGAGATTGTCTGTAAGATTGAAAGTTGTCTTATTAGGTTTAGGAGTAATGTTGTTGACAACTCCATCATGTACAACCTCTCTGTTTTTGTTCACATATTTAGATTTTCCCTTATTAGAGGTGGATCCTTGTTTAGTGTCCTTTTAAAGGGTTAACTCACCCTTTTTGACCATTAATTCCTCTATCCAAATAGCTTGTGTGACCATGTCTTTGAAGGTGCATGGACCTTGAAGTTGATCTTTATACCCAAAATTAGGTAAAAGATTATCCATAAAGATATCAAGTATTTCCATTTCAAGGATTTTGTGTGATTATTTGGAGTAAAGTTGTGTCCATCTTTGAAGGAATGTGAGGAAAGATTCCCCAACTCTCTGTTTAAGGTTACAAAAGTCTTGGTTGTTAACTGGGTGTTGTATGTTGTGAGAGTACTATTGAACAAATAGGTTTTCAATCTCATTGAATATTTTGATACCGGTAAGCAAGCATGAAAACCACTCCATAGCCTGACCACCTAGACTTCTTAGGAATAGATGCATGAGATATGTATGATTATGCATAAATTTTATAGACAAGGCATCAAATTCTCACAAATGATCTTGGGGATCAATAGTTCCAAAGTATTTATCATACTTAGGTAACTCTATTCCTCTTGGAAAAGGAGGCATGTTATACTCTTGTCAAAAGGAAATGGACAAAGAGCATCCAAGGTGTATGTTTTTGTAGGTTTATCTTTATCATGCATCATTTGAGCTAGTTGGTCTTGCATGATCTTTAAATATTTTTTCAACTTAGACATCTTACTTTCCTCTTTAGGTGTAATGATAGTTTCAACATTAAAGTGATGAGGTAGCTTGTCTCCCTCTTGAGAAAGTTTGAGAAAGTATTTCTCTTTCTCTACATTAAGCAAGATTTCCATGACTTTCTAGATATTTTTGTCCTTATGAAATTTTTCAATATGTTCAAGATTTATTTCTACCTCTTTTTCATTCTCATCAATAAAAGGTTCCTTATGTCTTTCATTTCTGTGTTGATCTTTGTCTCTACTATGTTCTCCATGTTCTAGTTCTTGATCAACCATTTTAGGGATGTGATATGTTTTAGTGTATGTTGGTTAAAAAGGTTGTCTAAATAAGAATTCAGCTATATTATTTGGAGACATATGACCTTTGCTAGTTTTGGGATCCTCTTGATACAAGGGGTTCCTAGTTTGTTGTAAGTTTATGGAAAACATCCTCTGAATACAAGGTGATCTAACTGGTGAAGGAGATTGTGAAGAGTCCTCACTAGGTGAATTGGACACAGATTGTGTATAAATTAAGAAGTGACCTCTGCCATAATTATGACCTCTAACACTACCTCATCTAAGTCTAGGAGGATAAAACATGTTTCTACTTCTTGGTGCCATAGTCATAGACAAGGACCACATTAGAACATAGTCTCAAAAAAGAAAGATAGGAGTGTTGTATACTAAGGTACAAGTTGTCTGAGTAATGGCTAGAATAGCCAAATATTGTGACTATTGTGACACAAATTATGACAAACATGAGAGGATGAAGACAAGACAATTGAGCAACAAGACTAGTCCATGCATAGATCACAAGTTGTTAGCTAAGCAAGAAGCCATTGTTTGACACTATTTGTAGATAGAAAGGTGGTAAAATGTTTTAGATAAAAACTAGAATTAGAGTAAAGATAGCTATGACAAAAAAATTCAACAATTTTAGGACAAGACCCTGTGCAAAGATTCTTAGGGAACTAGAGTAGGAGACCCAAAGAAGGCTGCAAATATTTAGAATAGAAAAGTTAGGACTATGTTCTCACACGAGGACTTGCACAAAGTTGTAGGAGAGGTTGATAGATTGACAAAAGGAAAAAATTATGGCATAAAAGGATAGTATTTGCACAATCTCGCATGGAGATTTGTAAGAAGTTGTGTGAGGACTTCCATAGAGCCACGTGAGGAAATACTAACATGGTACTTTCTCATGCAAAATTTTGCAGGATTGGGATCAAGAATCTGGACAGATTGACAACTTTGACTAGATTTTGAATTGATTTTGTAAGTTTTAGATAGTTTTGGATAGATTATTGATTGTATTTACAAGTTTTAGATAGATAGAAATGTAGTTCAAATTTTGGATAGCATTTTTCTATTGAAATTTTTTTTTTTCCAGATAAACATGGGAAGCAAGTAGTAGTCACAAACAATCCAACCAAGGGCAAAGCAACTTGAAGGGACGTGGGAGTCTTGATATTTTGTTTGTTTAATAGATTTGGACAAGTTTAAAGACTCAAGAACAAACATGCTTTATCCCTAAAATCAGAAATGGTAGAGAAGGTAAAACCTTTGTCCCACAACTTATGTGCATGTGTGCACCTCACACAACTGTTTCACCCCACTAGAGGGTGCCCATGTTTTTGGTGTATTCCATTGGTTCAACAACATATATGCTAAATGAACACCCTTGTGGCAGGGATCAAGCATGTATACCACCTTCCAAGTCCTAGGTACATGCCTATGGTGAGTATCTATAGCAGAGATTCTTCTACCTCCTTGCACAAAGATTATGCTTCCTTTTGGAGGTGAATCGGGTAGCAACTAACTATGAGGTTTTTAATTGGCTTCCATTCATATTAACCCCTAGTGGCTTTGCAAGAAAATTTGAGGCTAGAAATCCATACTAGCATCTATAAGTGCACATACTTGACTAGAAAGACTAGGGCTAGGGTTGGCCATTGCAGTTTACAGAGCCTCTTCTTGATATGAAATATTAGAATGAAGAAGATGAAATTAATATGGCTTTGGAGTCTTTTACTCTACAAAGCTTCTTTATTATAGTGAGTTGGAATCTTTGGAAAAAGGAGTGTGCTCATTTGGGTCATTCTTGAAGGTTGGATTGCTCCTGTAGGCCCTCTAAAGATTGATTCATATTGGTGGTTTGGATCTAAGGGTCCAAGTTTTTGATTTCCCTCAAGGGGAAGGAACATAATCCTCTACCTTTTCACCTTACCCAAACACATAAGACATGTTCATCATTGAGTTAGCTTATCAATCCCACCTTGTCCTATTCTAAGACTTTGATCCCCTAAAAGGAAATAATCATCTATTCATTAAAGGCTTCATTTTGGGGAACCACTAACTTGCTTGCGTCCCTCAGGTACCATTTTTCAGAGGCTTCTAAGTTTTTGATTTACTCTTGGGCATGACTTCCAAGTAGTAAAGAGCATACTCCCCTATTCCTCTATCTTGCACCCTATGAAGTTCACAAGCCCTGTTTATACTATGTGTGGAAAGAAATAAAAGAAAACACAATGTTTAAGTGGGTTTAAAATGAGACTTCCACATGTGTATCTTTGACAAACATCCTTCAATCACATAATTAGTACATGTTTCAAGTGCTTTGATAAGGTGTCTTCGACAAGCATCCTATAAACCACTATCAAGATATTTGAAAACCAAAAATAAAAAAGAAAATGCCTTAGAGAACACCATTAGAGAAATGCATAATGATAAAATGGAATTCTAAAAACTTCCTTTTGCATGTGTTGTTACAAAATTTTGTGCAAGATCATGCATAGGCCTGCACGAGAAAATAATGTGCATCGCACGAGAAATGTTGCATTTATGCACTTTTTCGCATGAGGAAGTGTGATGAAAGGGGTGAAATATTTAGTTCTTCATGTGAAAATGAGATTTCTCATGAAAAAATATATAAAATGGTATAGACGACCACAATACAATTATTAAAAATGTAGAAAATAGAGTAAATGAGGCCAAAAGAATTTGATTTCTTAGCCCCATGGTAGGTGCTAGAAATGTATATGTGGAATGTGGACCTTCGATCCTCACATAAACTTCAACACGATCCTTATCTGAAAGATCATCCTAGAATGAATATGAGATTATTCATTAGAGTAATCCAATAGTTTGACCTATTGCCTTCTAACTAGAAGGATTTTTCCTTTGCTCTCAAAACAAGAAGCTAGCAACCAGACCTGTAGTATGAAGGGTTTGATAAGAACTATATTGAGAATGTGATTAATCTATATGAAATGCATTTTAATTTAAGAATGAAAGAAAGATATTACATTATATGAATGTATTTTAAGCTAATATGATATTATAATGCAAGAAACTAAGCTATGGATGTATGAGAAAAATGAGTAGATATTCCTGCATAAACTTGATGCGAAAACAATTTAACCTTCCTAATGAGGAATCAAAGGCTTCTTAAATCAAATCCTAGGATGGATCGATGGTCAAGATCAATTAGAATGAATGGTCAAGATTGAAGATGAGACTTAGTCAAAATGGAAAATTCCTTATGGAAAGGGAGTTAACTGATTGCTTGTGAGTTGAATAAGGAGTTAATTGATTTAATTGTTAGTGGAATAAGGAGTTAACTAATTTAATTTTGAGTGGAATAAGGATTTAACTGATTTAATTCCTTTTTTGATTTCAGTCCACCTAGAGTTTCCATTTCTGAACTGAAGAGAATATTTCGAGAGAATATTTAATTTAAAAAAATAGAATATGACCTCATAAATGGATAAACTTTAATTAATAGAATAATTAAATTCAATAATTAAAATGAGAACATTATTAAATTAAATATATTCAATTCCTTTGTACATTAGCTAAAGAAGTAATTTAAATTTAATTAAAGTATGATCACTTATAATTAAATTAAACTTAATCAATAGGTTTAATATAGCTAATTTGAGTCAATACTTAGGAATTAAATAAATAGTGTGATTAATGTAGATTAGGGTTTTCTGCATTTGACCCCTAGGTCAAGTAGCAATTTTTAGAATCAAGATTTCCTAGTAAAATAAGACTTAGGAATGACTGAATAGACTAGAATTGATTAACATGACAATGTGCCAATTTTGGGGTATTACACGTGTCAGGTTCCACGTCACCACATTTGGGCCCACACTACCATTTGGATGCCACGTGGTAGTCTTTTTTATTTTTCTTTTTCTTTTTGATGAACCCCAAGCCATCAATTTTAAAGTATTAATTTGTTGAAATTAGAACTGCATCATAGCCCCTACATGCCCTTCAGGTCCCCTTTTAGACTAGCTAGTGTTTTTTGGTCATATCTTCAGCACACGGTGGTCTTTTTTCGATCCAAAAAAAGTGCCAAAAGGCTGGTACCAAGATAAAGACAATGGTGTAGAAATTTTTTTGGTTTTGATGTAGTTTGGTTTCTTTTTTGCGTCATCAAAGCTTAGCTTTTGTTTTTCACTTGAGAGGGCATATCTTGAGCATCCCAACTCCATTTTTTGAGAACATTATATTTTTGGAAAGCTTGTTCAGTAGTCTTTCCAAAGATGGTAGTTTTTCTTCCAGATTCTACTCCAAGTTCTTTCTATTATGGTTTTTTCTTTATTACACTATGGTGAATATCTTGGGTGAATTAGGTCCAAGGATCATTTTTGTGGCATGGAATTTCTTCTTTTGTCTTGTACTATCTGTTGTAATAGGTCATTGCCCTTTTTTATCATTGTTGATATTATTTGTAAGAAGGTTTATCAAAATGCATTAAGATAAAGTCTCATTCCTTGCATTTTGGTATCTTTTTAATCATTATGACTTATGGTAATTGCACTACATTATAAAGTTCCATATGAGGATAGTTGTTTTCCTTTTAGTGCCCTCTTCCTTTTTCAATTGAGTGTGCCTTCCATGACACTACCCCCATGATGTGTTGATGAAATGTTCCTCTATAGGTGCCTTTACTTCTTCCTCACTCTCAATGTTCTTGGTTCTTTCTTTTTTGTAGGAGTTATTGGCCCACTTTCTTAGTTTCCTATCACCTCACCCTTGTTAGCATTAGGTGGGTTCTTCTATTGTTTCTTATTCTTCCTTGGTTTTATTGATCATCTCTTTAGGCTTTGGTGTTTCATTCCATCTATATCTTCGAGTTTAGTTGTTTGCCTTTGTGTGCCTCCTAATTCAATGCAAATTATAGTCTTCTATACCTGTTTAGGTTCTATTTTAGAGGAAGTTCTATAGATGAGTAGTTTCTTTTTGACAAAGTTTTTTACTTCTTCATGCTTCATTGATGTTTCTTCATGATTTATTTTTGTTCCTATTTTATGGAATAATCCTCTAGTTGAAGGCTTTTGTAGTCCTTCATTAGGTTTTCAGTTATCTCTTATTGGAGTAGAGTTTTTCACACTAGATTTTCTCTATTTCTCCATTTCATAAAGATTTGGTTGTGATTGGGTACCTTATCAGGCCTTATTGCTGGGACTTAGAGAAAAAGGTTAATTTAATTTAATTAATTAAATTACCTTTTCACCCTTCTTAAGATTTCAATTTATGCACTTTTTCATTCTTATTTAATAATTATTTAGTAATTATTAAATAGTATTTACCTTTTAGGCTACCCTTTGTACTGTTTTAGGTTACCCTTTTTGGGTTTCAATCTCCTACTATAAGGATAGATCATTTGTAAATATCTTGTATCTTTTCTTTTTTTGAGAATACATTTTCATATTTTTTAGAGCAAACCCTTGCCTCCTCTTGCCTTTTTCTTCTCTCTAACAGGTTTTTTACATGTAGGTATTCAAGGGATTTGTGGATTTATTTTACATATTACTCAAATCCTTCACCTAGAAGGTGCAATAAATTTGACATTTCCTCAAAAGAAGGTAGTGACTCTATTGAGGAGAGAAACCAGGAAAAGAAGAAAAAAAATCTTTAGAATAGAAATGAATTTTTTATCTCAAATAAAACCACTAATTCTCAAAGGTATTAAACCATTGGATCTTAAAAGATTTAGTCATATGCCAGACAATTTTTGTTCTAATCTATTCAATTTTGTGTCAAAATTTTAATTGGACAATGGAAAAAATCAGCAAGATGTAAACCCCCTACCAAGAAGAACATGCTTTCTTATCACAATGAAGTAGTTTCTAATACTTGTATACCAAATATATTTTCATTAAAGATTCCCACACCAAAAAACTATCAATATAAAGTTGAAAGCATTAAAGACTCTAATACATTAATTTCAAAAGGATATAGGAAGGATAAAATACCACACAAATATGAGATATACAAGGAGGATATAAAGGAAAGTGGGAGGGAAAATAAAACAAAAGACTAGAATGACACTATTGGATATAATGAAGTAAGAAGCAATAAAGAAATCTCTCTCAATAAGGATGAAATTTGACAATTACTTGAGATTGAATATCATAAAAGCATAAAATAAAATATCCAAAAAAATTCTTCAAAATTGGGTCTTGAAACTGATGTGCATGTATATGATAAAGAAGAGGATAATTGCAATGTATGGTACCATATAATGAAATAGGCACAAAGTATGACAACAAGGAGAATGATCATGGAAAGCATATAATGTAGGATTTAGTAAGCAACATTATAGTTACTATGGATGAAGATGACATAAAATTCAAAGAACATAAACCACATAAGAGAAAAGAAGAACATACTTTTTATGGTAAAAAATTAAAGAGGGCTAAAAAAGGAAGAGTTTCCCCCTTCATGTATACAAAAAAAACTGGAAAATACAATATCAAAACTCCTTCACTACGCTTGAGACATAGGGTCTTTCTAAAATATTTATGTGAAAAGGCTAATATATTTTTTGAAACTCTATTTTATATAAAAGGTAATGACATGTTAAGGATTAGTGAATCATGTTGGGGTCATAGACATTATGGAATTGATAAATATTTTCATCTGAATTGTCATCTAAACAGAAGAGATATTACATTTGACTACTTACTGAGTGAAAAAGTTAAAGTCATTGTGTACAAAATACATGTTCTCCTTCATTAACAATATAAAAACATGTATAGAGGCAAGGTATGATAACATCTTCCCTTGTATTGGTTTGCTTCACCCAGAGATAACTAAGCTCTCACTATGCTTCAAGGCATAAAATGTCCCCAAAAAGAGTGACTGGTAGACACTCAAAATTTCCATACCAAATCACACCATAAATTTTCAATTTCTCCTTAATAAACACCTTGATAAGAATTTTTTTGTCATTTTACAAGAAGATATTAGGAGTGCCTACAAAATGGAAAAACTGTTCTAGATTATACAAGGAAGTCACCCTACAAAGTAGAAATTTTTATCTATATTGGACAAGTAAGATGAATGGTTTGTGAAATAGTGATTTGTCACAAGATCACATATACTAATACAAAGTGATTGTGTGAATTACGAATTTTTGTTGTTTCAAAAGTATCTTCAAGTGGGGAATGCAAAGTGGAAATTTTTGTTTTTTTTGAAGGGATAAGTGAACAAAATTGTGAGAATGCAAAAATGATTGGTGAACATTTTACAATCTAAAGTAATTAGTTTTGTGTACATCAAACTATGAGGAACTATTTGAAAAATGTTTAAAGTGATATGTAAGAGAACTAGAGAAGTGGCCACTTGAATGAAGTGTCTAAGCTCATAAATGAGCATTTAAAGAATAATAAAGGCAATAAGTTCTTAAAGATAAGAAACAATTCTCTACAAAATTTCAAGATGCGGAAGGATTTGGAGAACAAGCGAGTCGTGAGGTTGCATTTTCAAGATCTAGAAAGATGTAAGTTAATTCTTCTTCTCTATTGTGAGTTTCCTTTCAAATTGCATCTAAGAAGGAGGTTAGTACTAAGAAAGGCATAGTTTTTAAAAAGGATAAAGGAGAAAATATAGAAAAAAATATTTTGAGAATACTCTTAGAGTTATTTCCTAACTCTTCTCCTACTGGAACCATGTCTATATTTTTTGATAAATATGATGGATGTAAACATTCAAAGATTCCAATCTATGGTAGGTCCTAATTTTTATTTTTTAAGGAAAACAAGCATGAAAAGGAATGTAGAAACAATTCTTGGAAGCTAGAACTAGGAAAAATTATAGTTATGAATGTGTATCCAGACATTGAACTCATCAATAGTTTAGTAGAACATTATGAACCAGCCAAAAGGATAGTTACAAAACTATATGGTATGCCTCTACTGGTCATAACTAGGTTTGCATTGAATAATGTTTTGGTTTAAGAACTAAAGTCCTAACCAAAATAGATGGAGATAAGTTATGTGTTGACTATGAGAGAATAATGAAATTTAGGCTCACTGAAATTGCACATTTAATAAATAGGGGCCAGAATAACAAGTTTATGTCATTTGAGTACATGGATCCTTATTCTATATATAGTTTTATGGGTTTATTCAAGAACACATATTGTGCTTGGTCTCATTTATTTGGAGATAATTCAAAGGAGTCTATTCCCCTTAATTACATGTACATGTCCATGAGGATTCAAAACCCTCATTCTTACATGGAGTTTGATTTTGTTAGCACATTGAAAGGACACTTCATACACAGTTAGATAGGTGGAAGACCAGCAAGACTTTCAAAAATTACTCCCTTTTATGCCATCTGCTAATATGAAAAATATTGACTAGTTCAAGAATTATTTAAAACTAACTACCACTAATGACAAAGGAAACCCATTACCCATTCAAATGTGGTGTAGTGTTTGGGATAATCATGGTAGAAATGGGATTTTTAGGATATTTAGATGTGTTTTTATTGTAGATCACCAGGTTGCTAGGAGGTTTAGTGACTAGGATTCCCAAATAGATCAAAGTCATGTTGAGGCCTAATAAATACTTTCGTAATAAGAAATATGAGTTCAAATTTGGGGATTGCATATGCCAACCTAATTTTACACTAATTAGGTTATATGATTGTAGGAAATATCCTTACAGACTACCCCAATTTGTGTATGAGAGAGTAGGTTTTCTTGCATCTATATGGAAATTAACATGGATAGAAAGGGATATTTCACAACGTAGGATAAAGGGGAATCATATGCACCATTTCATAAAATTTGATCACTTTATAAAAGGGTATTCAAACATAAAGGAGGTGCAAGAGTACATCATAAATAGCTTTGGGTTCTAAAGTCATAGGGCAAGATAGTATGAATGTGAGGGAGACATCAAGTCTTTTATTCTAATATTTGATCATCAGTTTAACATTGAAGAGGATTTTATCAAAAACCATGATCATATTTCTAAAATAATGGAGAGGGTGAAGAATGTTGGTCTTTGTGACTATTGTTGTCTATGTTAGAGTGGGGTTGTGACTGATCTATCAATGCATGAAACAACCACTTAACTTATAGTACATGAGGTAATTAAGCCCTTGTCACAAATCCTAAGGTGAGTGATGAAAAAATTTCTAACAATCTCCCCCTTAGTGTTACCTACGGGTCTAATGATTCAAACCTATAACCAAGCTCTAATACCACTTGTTAGAGTGGGGTTGCCAGTGTACAAAAAGACCAATCTATCAATGCTTGATACAACCACTCAATTTATAGCACATAGGAGGTGGTTAAGCCCTTGTCATGAATCTGAAGGGGAGCACTAAATAAATTTCTAATAGTCTATTAATGTCAAATACTTAGCCATTTACTAGGTGGATTTAGACGATCATCACTGTGGCCGAGCTACTTTATATAGGTTGAGTCAAGTATATAAACTTGTATATATTGAGCTTTATAGGAGCCAAATAAGTATCTGATCACCAAATATTTTTGTAAGAAATGAATAATGTTGAGCAAGGAACGAGAAACAATCCAAGTAAGTTAAGTGTGAAACAATGTTACCATGAGATAAGCAACTCCACGAGCATACACCAAGATGGTTCAACAATGGAGACAAGGATTTATAAGGGGAAAGCAAAGAAAACCCCTTGTGAGTTATTATGAATGAAGGAAAATTCCTAAAGAAGAGAGAGAGAGTGTGTTGGAGCAAAGGTAGCTCAATACAATAACATCAAGTGCTTAGAGTGGTGTGTAGTTGTGAAGAAAGAAGGAGGAGCATCTCTTATATAGAGATGAGAGAGGAGTTGAATTTGTAACTCCCATTTCTATGAATGCCACATTCATAATAGGTGTGTGCAAAGTGTCACAATCCTCTTAAGGAGGATAAACTAAATAAAGAAATAAACAAGAGTTGTCCTTACATGTGGAATAATGGAAAAATAATGACATGTCCTCCACATGTGTACAAGTGGACAAATTACATGTAGGGACCCTTGGAATATCCTAATTAAAATATATCCAAGGAAAGATTAACCTTTCTAACACCCCCCCTTAATCTTTACTTGGGGAGTGTACTTCAATGGGTTGCAAACCCAAATTTTTACAATGGAACTGAAATTTCTCTTTAGAAAGTGGTTTGGTTAAGATATCAGCCACTTGATCTTCTCCTTTACAATAAAGAAGAATAATTTGATTGTCTTCAACTTGTTCTCGAATGAAGTGATGTTGAAGTGAAATATGTTTAGTGCGAGCATGATATACTGGATTCTTTGCCAAGGCAATAGCACTTTGATTGTCACAATGTATAGGTGTAGGTGATTGTTGAAGTAGACCAAAATCATCAAGAAGTCTTCGAATCCACAGAGCTTCTTTAGCTACATTGGTACAACCTTTGTATTCAGCTTCCATTGAGCATAGGGAAATAGAGTGTTCCTTTTTGCTTTTCCAAGAAATTGGACCTGAACCAACAAAGAAAACATAACCACAAGTGGATTTCCCATCATTGGGATCTCCACCTAGATCGGAATCAGTATAGCCATGTAAAATGAATTCAGAGTTTGGATCATAAAATAAGCCTATATTAATAGTTCCTTTAATATACCTTAAGATGCGTTTAGCAACTTTAAAATGAGTTTGTTGAGGTTTAGACATAAAACGAGACACTAAACCAACACTATAAGCAATATCAGGTCTAGTAAGAGTTAAATAATTTAAACTTCCTACTAATTGTCTATACAAAGTTTCATCAACAAAAGGAGTATTCATATCATTTATTAATTTAGTTCCTAATTCACATGGAATTGAAACATGGTGAGAGTCATTCATCTTAAATTTTTCTAAAATATCATAAGCATACTTGCTTTGAGAAACAAATATACCATTAGGAGTTTGAAAAATTTGCATACCTAAGAAGTAATGTAAGATACCTAAGTCGGTCATTTGAAATTTTTGTTTAAGTTGGAATTTAATATCAGAAATCAAAATGTCTAAACTAGAAGTGAGAATTAAATCATCTACATAAACAATAACAATGATAATATCATCGGTAGTATGTTTAATAAACAAATTAGGATCATTTTTGCTTCTAGTAAAACCTTGAGAAATGAAGAAAGAATTAATTTGAGAATACCATACTCTAGGTGATTGTTTAAGGCCATAAATAGATTTGTTCAATTTGCAAACTAGATTTTCACTACCTTTCTTAACAAATCTAGGAGGTTGAGCCATATAGATTTCTTCATGTAACTCACCATTTAAAAAAGCACTTTTAACATCCATTTGATGAATGGGCCAATTCAGTTTAGATGCTAAAGCAAGAACTAATTTGATAGTAGGCATTTTAGCAACAGGTGCAAAGGTTTCATTATAGTCTAAGCCTTCAATTTGGGAAAAGCCTCTAGCAACTAGTCTAGCTTTAAATTTACTAATTTCATTATTAGTATTCAATTTTGTTTTATATAACCATTTACATGAAACTAGGTTTTTGCCAGGAGGTAATGTGACTAAGTCCCAAGTGTGATTAGCAAGTAACGAATCATATTCCTCTTGCATGGCTTTCTGCCAATGAGGTTGAGAGTTAGCTTGATCAAAAGACTTAGGATTGTTAGAATTCATAATAGTAGTCATCAAAGCATAATTACAATAATTAATCCTTCTATATTTAATTCCACCAGATTTAGAAATATAATCATCAGCTTCATTGATGAGATTTTGAGCCCATTTAGGTTTACGTTTTGTTGTAATGGAATTATCACTAGAGGAAGAATCATGAGTAAGAATGGTATCATTAGTATCTATTGGAGTATCATGAGATGTAGGAGTAGAAATAACCTGTGGTACTTGATTAAAAGAAAGAGTAGGGTTAAGAGAGGGAGGTTGGTCCTCCACAAGCACAATTTTAGTGCCACTGAATTCTTCATCCGTTGTAGTAGAGCAGTCATGAACTCCAGTTTCTGCAATACAAACATCTCTAGCAACTTCAACTTTGTTAGTAGTGGAATCATAAACACGATAACCCTTAGTGTGTTCATCATAGCCAACAAACATATAAGGAGATGACTTAGCATCTAATTTATGCCTTTTCTATTTAGGCGTATGGACATAAGCAGTGGAACCAAATATCCGTAAATGATGTAAATTTGGTTTCCTACCAGACCAAGCCTCTTCTGGAGTGATAGCTTTGAGAGCTTTGGTAGGAGTCCGATTAAGAATATAAGTTGCACAAAACATGGCTTCAGCCCAAAATTTATAATGCAAATTCTTAGCATGCAACATGCTTCGAGCCATTTCAACAATGGTCCGATGCTTTCTTTCTGCTAAACCATTTTGTTGTGGTGTATAAGGAATAGTAAGCTCGTGCTTAATTCCACATGATTTCAAATAAGAATGAAAAGCATTATTCACATATTCTTTCCCATTATCAGTTCTAAGAATTTTAAGTTTATACCCAGATTGCCTTTCCACATATAACTGAAATTCAATAAATATATCAAGAACTTGATCCTTTCTATGCAAAAAATAGATCCAAGTTCGTCTAGAAAAATCATCAACAAAGGTAAGTGCATACCGAGAACCTTGGATGGAGGTATTCTCCATGGGACCCAAAAGATCACTATGGACAAGATGCAACTTATGAGTTGCTCGCCATGATTTTCCACTTGGAAAGGGCTCCCTATGCATCTTACCACTCATACAACCTGTACAGGTAATCTTGGAAGGAATAATGTTAGGCAAGCCATCAACCATATTATGCTTTTGCATGAAAGTAATATAATCAGAATTTAAATGACCAAGTCTTTCATACCATATATTGAAATCAATAGAAGTATGTAAAGAATATCGTGAACTAGAAAATTCATGGAATTTAAATAAATTGTCATTATCCATTTTAGCATAAGCAATTACTTTAAGAGTTTGAGGATCTATAATATAACATGTATCTTAGTAGAATTCAACTTTATAGTTCTGACATAACTGTGAAACAGAAATTAGATTAGTTTTCAAGTCAGGGACATATAGAACATTATGCAATTTACCATTAGGAATAGTAACATCACCTAGTCCTTCAACTTTACAAGTCTGATTATTAGCTAACTGAATAGGAATGTTAGCAATATTAGGTTGTAAGGAATCAAAAATTTCTTTATGAGAGGTGACATGTTGGGATGCACCACTATCAACAATCCACTCTAGAGGTTTACAAAGATTAAAGCTACAAGTAAAAGCTTGACGAGAATTAGAATAAGTTGAATTAACTTTTCTATGGTTTGAGGTTTGATGATTGGTAGTATGATTCATAGGTTTTCTATCATTTTGTTTTTTAAAACAATTATTAACAAGGTGACCATCTTTGCCACAATAAGAACAATGAGGTTTGGGATTGGAATGGTTCCTCTGATTAGGATTACGAGTATTATTAGGGTGATGGGTATTATTATATTTGGGATGAAATTTATTGTTAGTGTTATTTGAATTAGATGGCTTGTAATTATGATTATTGGAACGAGAATTATTAGTTGAATTTCTAGAGAGAAATGCATGTTCAGTTGATTTGAGAGTACCAAACTGGATTAGCTTAGCTTCTTCTTGTCTCAATAAAGTTTGGAAAATAACATAAGTTAACTGAGAAGATAAAGTAGGAATAGCAAGTTGTGCATGAATATTGGTTATAAACTGTTGAAACTGTCTTGGAAGACATTTTTTAAGAATAAGATGGATTAAACGAATATCCTCTAATTGAATACCTAGAGCCATAATTTGACTTTTAAGAGAATCAAATTTTAAGAGGAATTCATCCATACCTTTAAAATCTGCATACCTGAGATCTTCGAGTTGATCTTGTAATTGTATTTTGCGATATTCATCGCTACTGTCATACTTGGTCTTCAAGATGGACCACGCATCATGAGCTTTAGAACAGTGAGCAATTAAGACATATAAATCTGGAATAATAGAAATACCAATTAACCCTAAAGCTTCTTCATTTTTAGCTTTCCAGGTATCTTTCTCATCTTGAGTAGGTGCTGAACCAGGCTCAAGAGAAGGGTCAGTGGCTGTTTCAAAGAGATTTTTAAAACAAAAAATAAATGAGATATGGGTTTTCCAAGAATGATAATTTGAATAATTAAGTTTGATTTCTGGAACTAATGTTGACATGATTAAAAAAATTCTTTCCTTCTTTTTTTTTTGAAAAAAAATGCCCTTAATTTGAGAATCAAATGATTTGGAAAAAAAAAAATTAAAATTTTTATGAATTGAACAAAATTGTTTGTTTTTTTTTTTTTTTTAATATATTTTATGTTATTATTATTATTTTTTTTAAGAATATTTGATTTTTTAAAAATTATTTTAATTATAATTAATAGTGATAGTGGAATTTAAAAATAGTTAAAGTTTAATTAAAATGAAAAAAGAAGGAGGGGGAAATAGTTTTAAATCAAAAAAAATGAGGGAAGCAAGCGGTGGCTGCCACGTGGCAAGAGAAAGCTGCGGTCGGTGGTCGCCGTGTGTGTGGGGCGGCGAGCCGCGGGCGGTGGTTGCCGCGTGGCGGGAGCGGCCAATGTCGGTGGTCGCCGCGTGTATGGAGCGGCAAGCCGCGGGCGGTGGTGGGGGGGTTTTAAAAACATAGAGTGCGCGGTAAGGGTGCAGAGGTGGCGGCGGCGGAATGTAACCGTCGGCGAGGATGTTGGCGCGGCGGCGCAAATGTTTGCGCGGCGGCGGGATTGTTGGCGCGGCGGCGCGATTTGCGCGGCTGAAAATGCTGCAGCGTGTTCGGGCCAAAATATGTAACAGTGCCTTCGGCGGGTGGCTGAGGCACGAGGTGGCGCGCGGGTGGCGCGGCCGCCTTAAACAAAAAATAAAAGAATTTTTTTTATTTGTTTTTATATATATATAAACTTTATACTATATTTTTTTAAAAAAAAGAAGTAAAATATATTTTTTTTCGTAAAAAAAATTTTGATAAATAGAGTGAGAGGAAAAAAAAAATAAAGAGATAAAAAGCTTCACTATTGTAATATGTTTTGTTTTGGCGGCATGCCGTCCAAAACAAATCAAAAAAAACTACTAAGAAAACCCTTTGGCGGCAAGCCGTCCAAAGAGGGTTAGAAAAGAATGAGAAGCTTTATAAGAAAAACCTTTGGCGGCAAGCCGTCCAAAGAGGGTTAGTAAAAAAAATGAAGCTTTGCAAGAAAACCCTTTGGCGGCAAGCCTTCCAAAGAGGGTTAGTAAAAAAAACTTGCATGCACAAGATTAGTTAAAACGAGCTAAGATCACAACACAATCTTCTTCTCTCAATAACGTCTCCAAGTAAGGTGTGCTCCAATGAATGGCAACCTTCACCACAAAACTTAAAACAAGGATTAGATAACCAAGCTCTGATACCATGTAAGAAATGAATAATTTTGAGCAAGGAACGAGAAACAATCCAAGTAAGTTAAGTGTGAAACAATGTTACCATGAGATAAGCAACTCCACGAGCATACACCAAGATGGTTCAACAATGGAGACAAGGATTTATAAGGGGAAAGCAAAGAAAACCCCTTGTGAGTTATTATGAATGAAGGCAAATGCCTAAAGAAGAGAGAGAGAGAGAGTGTTGGAGCAAAGGTAGCTCAATACAATAACATCAAGTGCTTAGAGTGGTGTGTAGTTGTGAAGAAAGAAGGAGGAGCATCTCTTATATAGAGATGAGAGAGGAGTTGCATTTGTAACTCCCATTTCTATGAATGCCACATTCATAATAGGTGTGTGCAAAGTGTCACAATCCTGTTAAGGAGGATAAACTAAATAAAGAAATAAACAAGAGTTGTCCTTACATGTGGAATAATGGACAAATAATGACATGTCCTCCACATGTGTACAAGTGGACAAATTACATGTAGGGACCCTTGGAATATCCTAATTAAAATATATCCAAGGAAAGATTAACCTTTCTAACAATTTTCAATGTAAGTTAGGTCTAATGTCAATAGATTAGTTCAAGTATGTTGAATTCAAGTTATATAGAAGGTACAAAGCATAATAGAGATAGAGTTTTAGTAGTATATACAACTTGTGTCGAGTGTCAGAAAGAGTATGTGAATGGACATTTGAGTTAGGAATGATACAAACTTTGAGGTAAACCATTTCAATCCAACATGGACATGATATTTAATATTTTTAGAGTTTTTTATAGATATTCTTACACATTTTATGACATGGATCACAAATCCTTATGTTAGGTGATGAATGATTTAGATGGAGAGGCAAAACAAGGAAGCATATAGAAAAATATTTATGAAATATTTAAATTGAGAAAATGTTAACCTATTTTGTATAGAGAGAGAGAGTGAAAAGAGAGAATATTCTATTCATGCAACTCAAGTGTGAATGTGCCAACATTGTAGAAGAGGCAAAGAGTTCTGTTATTCTAGAATAGAGAAAGCAACCTAGTCAAATAGTGAAGGGTAATAAAGCTTTATCAGATCAGAGATAAGGATCAAATTGGAAAGAGGAGATCCACTACAAGATTATCAAAGAAAAATAAGGATCATGTACTATGTTGGTCTGACTTTTTCTGCAGTAAAAAATTTTTCAGTTAAACCATAGAAAGGTCAGGTGATCTATGTCTAAATGAAGTATAAGGTTTTGGATAAACCATCTGTGAGAAATATCCACCTTGTAAGCCTTACATTCATCTCTATTTATGAAAGGTCGGGCGCGAAAATTTTCAAAATTCAAAAGAAGCGAATATGCTTCCGTATTCCTTTTTCTCTCTCCCGGGTTACCTTTCTTACTGTTTGTCCCAACCGTCAGATCTGATTAGATCTACCGCTGGCGTTATCTCGCTATTGAAAGTTGCATGCTCATTAATTATAGCGAGATAGCGAGTGCTGGGTTTTTTTTTTTTTAAGCGGTGGGACCATGAAGTGAACGTGCGGCGATCGAAGATTTGCTATTTAATTGCTTTATTGTGCAGGTACACTTAGCAATTTGCCGTAAAAAGGGGGAAAAGGACCCACTAGAATATCTGACATCAGAGCCGGAATGTTGATATTTTTTCGGAAGTACCGCCACCTCGCTATCGGAAAATTCAGGCACTTCACCGTTAGCGAAGTAGCGAGGCCACGTGAAAATCTTAAAATGATGACATTGCATCTTGCTTGTGTCATAATTACACCAGGTGGCATGACCTATCGTAAATACTGTTGTCAGAATCAGTTTTAATTAAACAGAAGTCATTACCGGGTACCCCCTTTGCTTTTTCCGGCACGAAATCCTTTAAAGTGCCGAAGCTCGCTACCTCGCTATCAAAAAATTGAGGTTCTTCACCATTAGCGAGTTAGCGAGGGCCCGTAAAGTGGTAAAAGATCGGCAAGATCTATGATGACGTGTAATGATAGGTGACTGATAAAATTTGACATGTGCTAGCTGTGCAGAGATCTGATTCTCATTAATGCCTACCTGACTAAATGTACAAGAAATCTGGAACGTCAGTTTGAAGTGAATCAACGGAGCTCGCTATCTCGTTATGAAGAGTAGCAAGGAAGATAATTATAGCGACATAGCGAGATGGGTCCACCGCCTTCTTTCTTAAGAAGCCTTGTAGCGTATCTTTCGATCATTTCTTGATCCGATCAACGGTTGTCGCCGCCTCGTTATGGAAAGGTGCTTGTTCTTTATGCATAACGAAGTAGCGACATGCTGATACGTGTTCTCCGTCGTCAGTGGGTTTAAAGGTAAGCACCATCAAAAGAAATAATTATGTACATGGCAAGCTCTCATTGGGTAATATGACTGACATGGCGAGTGTAACTCCTAGTTGTTCTCTTTGTACCGCATGATCGTAGGATCTTTGAAGATCAACGGTGCAGTTTTAAATTAAAAATGTAGTGCCACTCTCTGTATTAATTAGACAAGAAAGCTTCGTCCGTGAGAAAAAACAGAGTATAATACAGAGAGATTGCATCAGTTTCATTTCACACGAGAAAAGATTTGAAGCCATTCCTGTGCAGAGGCTATTACTGAAAGAAAAGCGTGCCAAGGTTGATAAGAAATTGTCAAGTTATCTGTTCGCTGAAATTTTGCAGGAATTCAAAGGAAAATTGAGACAGAATTCAAGTAAGTAAAACTGCCATCATCTTTGTGAGCTTTTAAGTTTTAAAGAGGATAGCTCAAAATGCCTCCTAAGAAGGGATTTACAGGAGCAGTAAACTACCTGGATAGAAATGTACATGATGATTTGCTTGAGTTACTTCCTGAGTCCACTGTAGAAACGGTGCAAGTTAAGAGGTTGACCTCACTCAATCCTAAGCTTAGGGTAGCTGATGGATTGTATGATAAGGGTAATTGGGTCTGGGATGCTCAAACTGCTCAAACTGGTTTGAGTTTATTCAAGAAATGGTTTGCAGAGAGAAAGTTATATGCCCCTCATGCCAACATTTGGAATTTTGATCTTGGGAAGCTTGTTGTTCCCAGCGTGTTCATGGATTTTGACCTGCTTGAAGCCATAGCAAAAAACTATGACCAAGCCACTAAGGTAGTGAGGAGAATAGATGGTGAGGCTTTAGTTACCATCAGTCCCGAGGAGATTAGGAAGGTATTCAGTCTCGGACCCCTCACCATGTATCATGTGCCCATTAATCTGACAGATTTAGAAAAGGAATATATATCCAAGAGGGATGTAGTTAGACAGGGTGCACTGAAAGCCCACATAGGCCGAATTGGAGGCCTCCCAACCATAACATCATCTTCTAAAGAGCCCTTCAAGAAATCATGTTTTAATGCCAGGGCAGTGGAGATATATAGGACCCTGTGCAGAGTCTTCGGAGAGGGCAAAGAAGATTTTATTCCGGTGAGCTTCATGTATATGATCACCCAAATCTCTTCTTTTGGTGTGGAAATAATTTTTGATTTTGCATCTTACTTGGCAAATGAGATCCATCATGGATTGGTGGGGATTGCACAGGGCAAGGTGGAAAAGGTTTGGGGTCAGTATTCCTTACTGATGCATATGTTTCTTTTTAAAGGGGCCACTTATTTTGGTAAAGAAATGGTTTTAAATAGAGAACAAGAAGGGGAAGCACTACCAGTCCAATTATGGAGTGCAGACATGACCTGGGAAGCAGAAAATGCTAGCTTCGTCAGATTTGATAGGCACTTTGCCTCCAAACTAAGGTGCCTCTTATTGAGTGACAATCCCAGAATCCCTAAGGCATTAATGCACCTTATCAGGCCTATGGACAAAACCCACAATCTGAAGGTTTCACATAATTGGGGAGATATTATCCCATATTCAGTCTCAACGGTCATCAGGGTCTATGGTTTCAAAGGAACACCCCATGTGTTACCCTATCAGGTACCCTTGAAGGTAGGGATAGCTAAATTTTTGTGGCAGTTAGGAGGAGTGGAGGAGGCCTTTTTGCACAAAAGGGGGACAGGATCAATTTTTCCTACTTGTACTATAGCCCACCAATTTGTGATAACTAAAGAAGGGTGGGCCTTTCTCCATAAATTTTTGGATCAATACAAAATGGCAGTGTCTCACTCTCGTTTTTGTGATGCAGAAGGTTTCTTTAACTCTGCCCTTAGATTGAGAATCAAGCTGCGTCCAGTCCAGCATGAATTCTATTTTCCAGAAGATGTAATAAGAAATGAATACTCTCTCCATGAGCAAGAAATAAAGAAAGAAAAATGGAGAGTCTATTCAAAAGTTTTGGAATTCATTAATTGTTTTGATAAAAATTTCAGTCCTCTTAGTAATGCTGCAAACAATGCAGACAAAGTACATAAACTCATGAGCAATTTCTCTGAGATAATGGAGGTAATGAATGAGAAGAAACAGCATTTTATTAATTCTTTTCCAGATAAAGCCAGAGAAATTATGAGAAAGTTGGGTTTCACTCCCAACATTGGAGTAGGTCCACTGGTGGTACGGAAGAAAACAGGATATACTATTGTCCGACAACAGGTGCCCGTTGTGCATAAAGAAAAACAGATTGTTGGATCTTCCAGCACTGTCCTAGAAGAAAGACCCCCTGAACCTTCCCCCAAAAGAAGAAGAATAATAAGGGAGGAAGAATCCCCTGATGAAAGTGGCTCACCTTCTCAAACCCCAATGAGAGTGGAGGAAGAACAACTCACCAGTGAGCAATTTGAACAAATGGGGTCACAAGGAGAAATTTTTGTTACACAAGCAGAGATTGATGAAGGCAACCCTCAGGAAACCCCTGTACCAAGTTTTGAATTAACTACAGAAGATTTCAGAGGAAGGGAATTGGACCCTGTTTTGGAACAAGCCAGTCAGCATTTTTTATCTGATAAAAATTTTGTAAGATCTAGAGCTTTCCATCAGTTTGCGTGGAGAGTAAACATGCACATTTTTGAGCAAAGGTGCAATAATATGAGAACAGAACATCCAGAAATGGATGAGACCTCCATTCAAAATACAATAAAGGAACAAATGGTTCAAGAGTTCCAAAATATAACCCCTGATGAGGGAAGACAGATGGTAAAAAATGCTAATGTTTTATTATTGCCCAATTGGGACATTGCTGACGCATTAGTTTTTAATTCTGTTTCAAATAATTTAGGACTCCAGGATCCGAATAAAGAGGAATTCTTGGGTACAGCATTCAGAAATGATCAAGCTGCCCTTGTTATGTGGTCCCTGAGAAGAGGATCCAGAGTTACTTCATCACAGCCTGATGACTCAGGATTGACAGGGAGTATCATTGTAAGAAGAGTTGCGGACACTTCAAATGTACAGGCAGCCCACATGAATGTGGATTATTCTAAATTTTCCCTGGCTACTGCGGAAAGAGAAGAGAGGGAAATGATGGATATGCATAATAAATATGAAGTAGTGGTGGAAGCATATAATCAAGAGGTGAAGAGGAGAATTGAGTTAGAAAACGGGATATCTCAACTGGAGAAGGTACTTGGAAAGAGAAAAGTGGGAGAATCCAGTACATTGAGAATTGCATATCCCCCACAGTCATCTGTGGGATTAACCCCTATTATTGAGATACCTGACACCCCTGAAAGACCCCAATTCTATACTGCAGAGGAATTTGAAGCAAAAAAAACCAAATTACATGAGTGGCAGATAGAATTTAGAAATCAGCAGGAAGAAAAGTGGAAGCAGGGTGTGACATACTTGAGGGATAAAATACAATGGTCAGATTTTTATGACCAGCTGACCAGGATTGTAACCCTCATAGATGAGTTAAATAAAGGAAAGAATGGACTAGACTCCCTTGCACAGAAGTGGAGACAGAGGAATAATGATGTCACTATTGTTTGTATCTCTGCAGTTCAAATGCCTTACCATCAGGTTGAACGAATTTTTGATTTTTTAAATCAATTAGATAATTTTGAAAATAAAAGAGATTCTTTACAGAGGAAATTGACACTCTATTTTTCAAGATATCTTGCCAAGAAATTCACCCTATTTCCTTGTGCCTTAGAATCTGTTGATACAGTAAAGGAAAAGGACAAATGGAAAAAGGAAATGGATGAATTATTTGATAACAGAATAACAAACATCATCAGTGAAACTGGCTATTGGTTTTGGGCAAAGACAAATGAAGAGCTGGTAAAAATACAACTGTATTATGCTGATATAAGAAAAGAATTCGATGAATTAGAAGAAAATGCCAATTCTTTAATAAAGATACAAAGAGAAACCCTAAGTTTTGATTGGCCAGATGATGATACTTTCAACAGATGGAAAGATCAGTTTAGTGAACAGATGTCAGGAGAAGATGATGAGGAAGATGTAAGAGTAATTGTTACTCTTGTAGTCAGCAATGATGACATTGAAAATCCCCAGGTTAAAGTGATTTTACATGTAACAGAAGATGATACATCACTTGCAGACCTTATGGGTATGTACTCTGAAGATGAAGAATGATTGCGAGAACAGACCATAACAACCAAGAAGCCTAACAGAAAGGGACCCGCCAAGAAATGCTGTTGTAATCAACCGTTCTGTTATTCTTGTTTTTTGTTTTTCAAAAGAAGGACACCTGTCACCTACTGTAGCCTGAAGCTTGTTGCATCTCACATTATTTAAGTGAGATCCCAAGGCTAAAGAAGGGTCCGAATTTGGTTTTCACTAAGTGTTGTGCTTAGTTCCTTTTTGGTCCAAACATTTTTGGAAAGAAATTTATAGTATGCTTTTTCTGTCAAAATCTCTGAGAGATGGATGAATTGTAAAAAGGACTATGCTTCTTCTCTGAAGGTTTTTCTGGGTTTTTTGTAAAGGATATATCATTTTCAAAGGAAATGAATACAAGTTATGAACTGTCCCCATATCTGTTCTTCTCTGAATTTTGTCTCCTTTTTAATACTGAGTTACCTTGATGTTGTGTGAGTAAAAGCTTATGCAATTGATTGCATTTTAGTAAGACTGTACATCCATTTGTTATTGCTGTTAATTCAATGAATTAAATAAGGGCTTTGATAAATGTGATGAGGTTGCTTAGGTGTTGATAAGGATTCTTGAATGATGAACTCTGGTAAGAATTGCTGATGAAAATTGGTTGCAAGGCAACAAATTAGATCTAAGAATTTACTTGACTCTGAATTCCCAATGGATTAGGCACTGATCAAGAGTATTTCAGCCAAAAGAGAAGTATATTATAACTGGCTTTTTCAAAATACATCATAAAATCAATTTTCATTTATCTTTCCTGTAAGATTTTCAAAGTTGGCTAGCACTTGCCTGCCTAGATCGTTTTAGCTTCATTTAGCCATTGTTGTTGGAAACATCTGCAGAGCTATAGAAGATTTCTTGGCCGTATTTGTTCAAGGGATGTGTTTATCAATTATTTACTTATATGTTTAAGGATTTAGAGATGAGAATCAAAATGAAACTAAGGATAATTCTCATACAATTATTCCATCTTTGAACCATCCCCGGGTGCACCCGCCCTGGTTTTACAGAGCCAAAAGAGTAGAAAACCGTCTAAGGTTTTATTGAAGTTGGGTCCCAATACTTTGCATATGCAAGTGATAATGAGAATTGGCTATTCTTTAGGTTGTGTATGTACTGATATCTAGGTACTAAGCCTTTTGTTGCCTAGTAGTTTTAGTACTGTTAACATCAAAATAAAACACCAACATACTAAATAAATTTTTAATAGATTGAGTTAGGATAGATCTCTTAATAGAGTGGTCTTAATAGATATTTTGTAAATCTCCTAACAAAGTCCTTACTTTGTTGTAAGTGTGAAATCCTCTAACAAGGTGAGATCTAATAGTATGAAAAGATTTTAACAAGGAAAACCCCTCACAAGGTAGATCATTTATATGGTCAAACATTATAACACTAACATGCTAACTTTATTATTGCAGTAGTGAAGATTTGTGGGTGTCCCTAGTTTTACCTTCATTCTAAAGCGTTTCTAGGTAACCAAAATATTTGTGTCATGTGATTACTTTTCATGCATGTGAATGATAGATTAGTTCTATATGATATTACATCTTGATTATATAAGTGATGCATGCATAAGAAATTGGATATCAAATGGTCAATGTGGTACATGCATTTTAGAATTGTTGAAAAAGCTAAAGGTTACAGATCATGATTCACTCACCCCCCCTTCTTTTGGTATCTTAGTGTCCAATTAAGACTTCCAATAAATGGTGTCAGAGATAAGTTCTCTTGGAGTCAAGATCTTGGAGATGGAAGCTTTCATATTGGACAAAATTATTGACAAGCAAGTGATTGACATCAAGCTCCTATTACAAAAACTTGAGACAACAAGACAAGATCTGAAGAAATATCTAAAAAGGAGAAATGAATTGTTTGTTCAAGACAAATAGTTTTCATATGCATAAGTTGAAACTAAAAGACTATTTGGACCAATAAATTTAAATGACATAGCAAGTATAGGTCTACTAGACAAGAACAAACTCTTGAATGAAGAAGTCAAATGACTGAAAAGGGAATGTGAGATTCAATCAGTAAGGTTATGTGAAATGATTAAGCAAAAGAAGGAAGATGAGGAAGACAAGATTGTCACTGAGAAAGACAAAAGGATAATGGTATCTGATGTACACAATTTCACAAAAACTCAACTTGACATGATGAATCAATTGTTTCTTGCAAATGAATACTTGAATGAGAAGGATGTAGAAATAGAAAATCTGATATCACAAAATGACTTACTAAGAATGAACTAAGAATTAAAAAGGAACTTGTGGAAAGATTCAACAAGCCAAGTGAAGCAATGCAATACTTTAAAGAATTTATGAGCTCATCTAGAAGCACTACTAGTTTAGGACATTCATTGATCAAGCAAGGAGAATCATCCATAAATAGAGAACTAGGAAATGCAAAGTCAAAAGGAAAGCCAACATCTTATCATTGTGGGAAACTTGGTTATACTAAAAACATATGCCAATGTGAAAATGGTATCCAAAATTCTAAACAAAAGTTTATTGGTTATTATTTTTACTACAAGAAGCAAGGACATTAAATACATGAGTGTAGAACAAGAATGAAGAATGTATCTACTACATCTAGATTTGAAGGCTATTGTTACAACTATCAAAAGTATGGACATAAAGCATATGAATGCAAATATTAGACAAAACCCTACTAGAATAATCAAAGGTAGAAAGAACCATACACCTGACAATATACATTCCAACTGTCATAAGTCTGGACATTCAAGAAAATAATCCAAAAATCAATTATCAATGAAAAATCACAACAATGCCAAGGGTAAAGGAAAAGTAGACATTGAGAAAACAAGAAAGGAGATGAATCAAATATGGTAGAAAAATTTAGAAGATGGAAACAGTGGAACAAATGGAGTTGAGATCAACCAATCCAATGGAGAAGGTGATCACATCATCTCAAACTAAGTAAGAATGGTATGTATGAAACTATATATCTAATGATATAACTTACATCAGTTCCTAATATTAAATGCACTAAAGTTGATATTTGCACAACTAAAGATACATTAGAATAGATTTATGAAAGAATTAGTGCAAAAGAATCATGTATACAAATAGTGCCAAACTTTAGTAAAGTTATCTATATTGATTGAGCAATGCAATATAGACCAAGTACTTTAGAGTTGAACTAATGAAGAGGCCAAGTTAAATGGAAGAGACTGAATGAATAGTAAAGACCTAGTTTGAAGACACAATTGTTGATTCAAGACAACTAGATTCTGTAATCACCTAAAAATGGTCATCTAGACTATTAGCTCCCTTCTCAGCATTTTGGCTAAATTAATTTAATCATTTACCTAGACCAAATTGCTAATAATCAACTTATTTTATTATAACCTATAGTTTGACTATGCTATACTAAGTTCATTATTTGATTAAAAGAACATGTCCCCTTTTAATTAAATAAAAGACCCCATTCTTCTAACCCACTTAAAGTGCACACATAAAGTCCTTTTTCTATTTTTGCAATTAAAAGAAAAGGCTTTGTGACTTTTGTCTTATATGACAAGTCAAATTATATTCTATTGGTTGATTTGTGTGTGCACATGGATCACTCCTCTTTTCAAATTCTACTGTTGATCATCCACCATCTTCATCTTGATCTCTACCATCCATACAACTTTAAAAGGGAGAGAGCTTTCCCCCTCAAAGGATCCATCCTCATTTTGAATATTGTTATGCTGCAGGTTTTCTAACAGGTTTCTTTGGAGCTTTGTGGAGAACTTCTATTTCTTGTCTACATTCTCTCATCCATGGCATCATGGCATTCTAGCTTAGCTTAGATTTCATTTTTACATGTAGCTTAAATCATATAGTCTAATAGTTGGATCGTAACACTCTTATACATGTTTTAGCATAGCTCCACTTTGTATCTCATTCTAGCTTAATCTCCATTTGCATTACATTCTTGAGGAACTCCTTGGGACATTTGCATTCTTGCATCTTGTCTTCGGAACCTCCCATTGCATGGTTTACTAGTAAGAAGAGTATCTCTAAGGCTCATCTAAGAGCCCTTGAACTTGAAATACACTCTCTTGCACTCCATGGATAGGGAGCTCTAAGCCAGCATCCAAGCATTCCAAACTCATGGAATTGTTTGGATAGAAGGGTTTAGAGTGGGACACTTTCGAGTGTACAGATTCCACCTACCTAAATACAAAACATTAGTGGTGAACCTAAATCAATATATAGATGGTATATGTCAAAATTAGAAGGCATTATTTCATACCTTGCATATATGATTCAAGAACATAGAGTGATTTGAGAGAGAAAGAGATACTAAGGTGGTTTAAAAGAAAATTTGTGCAAAGAAGAGTGATCAAGTGAAGATTTGAGTTTTACTGAGTAATCCAAAAGAAAGTTTTTTGAATCCTAACAAAGATAAAATGGTAGCTTCATCATCCATAGGAAAGAGTCAAGGAATATAGGTTATTAAGATTAAATTTCTGAAGAGTGACACTTGTCCTTCACCTAAATTTTGTGCTATTCCTAAGATTGCAATGAAAGGTGACTCAATGGGTGTGTTATCCTCGATACTACCCAAGGCTATCAGGATACACAATGTGTGGAGTATCTACATGTGTAAAATTAGAGAACTAGGTGCTTATGAAATTTGAGAAGCATATGAGAAGTTATGTGACAAAGGAGTTTTGAAGCAAGAAGTCAAAATTGTTGAGAAAAAAGGGTTAACACATGCCCTAGAATTTCAAAGAAATTTCAAGATTGAATGGATCAAGGTTGTGTTGAGTAGGGTCCACAACATGAAGTTTTGGCTAGACAATAGACTAGTCAAAATAACTAAGAAGATGATTCACAAGGTTACTAGCTATCCTATATTGGACAAGAAAAAAGATAATGAGAAATTTGTGTCAAGAAGAATTTGAAGCAAACATAGGTGCTGAGTGGAATGGATGAGGGTTGTCCATTTCAAACATTTCCAATCCATTGATTGAATTTGTAGTGATAGTTATTTCTCACAAATTGTATTAGTCTAGTAGACTAAATAGTGTACCATGTATGGTAGTGGATCAAGCATGGAAGATAGTTATGAAAGATCATGAATATGATCTTGCTAAGGTGTAAAGGCTACAATTAGCAAAAATATTGACAGCCATCAGGAGGGTGAAGAATTCAATGTGTAAGTTTAGTTTACTCATCATGTGCATTTTCTTTTATATTCAAAAATAGTTTTGGAAATATTGTTTGGGAACAAGGGAAACCTATAATAAGATAGATCAATGAGTATATAACTCAATTGGGAGAGAATTTTGAAAATTTTATGGATACATATTTTGAAGAATTCAGACAGAGAATGAGAATGAGGATGAGGATACCATAAGATTTGGTAATGAAACATTATAATGATGTATGTTTCTTGATAGACACATATAATACATATTTGTAGGTATGCAAACATTATTGCATTATTCAAGAAAGAGATTGAAAATGATGCAAAAACTTTTGGGAAGCATGAAGAAGCTAAGAAAAGAATCCCAAAAAAAAACAAGATAGCTTCTAAGGAAAAAAAAGAGGAATAAAATTATTGAAGACCTATAGGAAAATCTAGGCACCCAAGGTATTGAAATAAGATTATTTTGAAGTGAAGAATATGTAATGGAATAATCATTATCTTGTCAATGATGTCAAATCTACTATCTTCTAGTGAGACAATTTCTTTTTGGTCTAAAAGCTATCATTTAGTTGATTGATAAAGAGGATTTGAAATAGAAGAGATAACAATAGCACCTAGAGAAAGGTTGAGTTATTTGGCATATAAACAAAGCACTAAGACTAAGGCATTGATACTATAGTGTATTGTTTATCTACTTAAAGCAAAAAATGAAAGATTACACAAGTTAAGACTGGATAAAGATCAAGTAAGAAAAGTATCTACCAAGCCTTATCGAGCAGTCAGTGCAACCTGAGTAGAAATTTGTAGAAGCCAAGTGAAAATCTTGAGGTGTCAAGCAAAGATGAAAAATAGTGCAAGTTGAGTGATTTTTAGTATATGTTGAGTAAAGTTTAGCTAGTGTGGAACATTAGTAAACTCTAATGTTTTCAAAGTGAACTAGTGTTGGCCGAGTGACAAAATAGTATAGTCGTCGAATTCTAACACACAATGTTAAATTAAAAATTTGACAAATTTGAGATGACTATTTTGTTTTCTTGAATTATGTGAAGTATGTGAAACATAACTATGATGAGATGGTGGCATAGAATTCAAGGTAAACCCTTTTGAGAAAAATTCAAGAAAGATTGTAGAAGAAGTTTCTAGAGGAACCAAATAGAAAAATGGGTATATTCATTGTATCCTACCCAACTCTAAAATGGATGATTGTGGTTAAGCAAAAAAAAAATATATTCTCTATTTATAGAGATAGCTAGTTAGAAGAAAGGTTCTCATGTGTGAGAACCTAAGGAAGACAAGGAGTCTAGGGTATTTCTTCATTCAGTGGCCAAACGGAGGTGACTATAGTTGGCATGCAAAGCAAGAAGACTTAAGAGTATGAATGCTTGAAGGGTGAAAAAGCTATCAAAGATGACATTTGTGAATGTCTAGTAGAATGAAGGACTAAAACAAAGATTTTTAATCTACAAGTCAGATGTAATTTCTAGATCAAGCCTTACTATAACTTTGTAGTTATTGTATTAGACTAGGGTAAATCCTTTGGATTAAGGTTGACCTAATAGTCATTTGTAAATCCTTTAACTAGGTGACGTTCCAATGGAATGGTCTAAAGTCCTCTAACAAGGCTCACTCCTAACATGGTGATTTAAATATGATGCAATGGATGGTGGTGGGTTACAAGGTCCAAACAACAAGAACAAAAAATGCACATGATTCACAATGTTCCAATGCAAGGAAATGACCTACAAAGCCTCCAACACCTAAGATGGCTAACCAAGACCTATGAATTGTTCCAAGGTGATTGAATGCTCTTAAAATATTAAATATAAGGTGGACCAATTTTTTTTAGGGCTCTCAATAAAACCCAACACTCCAAACCCAAAACTAGCCTTTCTAGGCCCTAACCTTAAATCATAATAGCAACAATAGTTTTTAGCCCTTAACTCAAACACTTTACAAAGGAATTGGTATATAAAAAATATATTTGGATACCCTTTTTAGAGATATTTAACATATATAAACCTTAAGGGTGGTTTTTTTGGACCAATATGCTCATTCTACACAATAGCCCTGTCTTTAAACACACAAAAGAGGTCACTTTACAAAGGAAGTATATTATAAACTTATCCCCAAAGTTTAAAAGCTTCTATAGTCTCATAAAATGGATCCAGTTAGAGGAATATGCAACCAATTTCAGCGTATAGTCTTTGTAAACACAAAAGCCCCAAATCATGCGCTCAACCCCTCACAATCTAGGGCTTTGTCAATCTTTGCTCATCCAGCACTTTCTTCGAGAACCAATGGTTGGATCACCTTGTATTTGACATGAATAGATGAATTCAAACATAAAAATAGCCCCTCCTTAAGACCAAACTCCTACTATTGGAGCAAACCAAGAAATTTCAATGCAAAATGCTTCAAATCAGCATGGTGATCACCAAGAAACTCATCTCCTTCCTTCAAAAATACATGTTAAAGGATTAGTATGGTATAATAAATATGTACTTAATTTCATTCCATGAGAATCAGACATGCATTCATGGAATGACCATTCTTTAAAGGTTTTTGTCAAGACTTACTTTAGGAAAATCTAAAAATGTTGTTGCAGTCAACACCAATGAATGCAAAAACTACTGAAGAATCCAATTAAAAAAAGTATGAAATGAAGTGTATAAAAATTTATCCATGCCATTGAATCATCCAAGGTTAAATTTATTTCAAACAACACCAAAAACAAAGAGAAAATTCATAAAAATGAAGACTTTTCTTTCAAATCTATGAACAATTTGTACAAATATTGTTCCCTATCCATACAAGTGACTCCTCCACAATATATAGAGTTCCTTATAACCTTCCTAACCACCTTTGGTCATTTTAGGAATGATTCGGAGCCTAAAAATAAATAAAACAACTTTCCCTCCTAAATCCAACTAACCATTGATTAAAAAATTTGAATCTACAACATTACAAATTTTTGATTTTTAAAGCATTTAAACTAATCTAACCTTTCCAAATGACTTATATAGTCTTATTGAGCATTCCTAAATACTAATATATCCTATTATGATCCCTTTTACATCCTTATTTTCATTTAGTCTCTTTTTGAGCCTTTAGGACCTAGGATTTACATATTTTGCAATTTTATGCCATAACACGCTTTAAAACTTCCTAGTTGATTCCACCATGATATAATTGGTTTGTCTTCATGCTTGGAGTCCTCTGGTTATCCTTGTTTCTCTAGAGTGCCTCAAGTGCCCTTGCACCATGCTCCCCACCTTTAAAAATATCCTTTCCCCAATAATGAGATTTTCCAAAATTGTGTTGTTTTCCATGGTACTACTATTTTGATGGCTGCATAAAATCTCCCAATGTTATAAACCTCTTCCTCTAACCGGCATACACCTTATGAAAGGAATTAGAACAAAAACCAAATTTTTTATGTTTGATGTACTCCTTTGGACCAATGGGATGTGCCATTGCTGAAACTTCTTAATGAGTCTTTGTCTGAACTTTGTGCCACCTTGTCAGCCCTCCAAACACCTGCAACTTCTTCCCCTAATTGGTGTGTTGATGCCTGGTGTACAGGCACCTAGAGCACACAAGGAGTTCAATAAACCTTTGGAGATCAAAAAGGCATTAGTGAACATGAATACATCCAATGACATCAATTGGAGTATTTTGGAGCCTATAATGACCTATAAGGATAATCAATGTAATAACTTTGCAATAAGTACAAAAAAGGTCTAACAAGCCTTAGGACTAAAATGGGAGTCTAGGATAGAATTAAGAGTTAAAATTTTCAAATAGGGTAAACTAGTCTTTTTAATAGGTTAATAAGTCCATTTGAATGAGTTGGTAAAGTTTCAACACTTAGCAATTCCAAAAATGCAAAAGTTACAAAGTTATAAATTTGAATTTTCAAATTATAATGGTCATGGACATTTAGGAGGGAATTAGTTTCTTTATTTCTTTTAAGAAAAATTAAACCATCCAACCAATTTGGATTAGTTGGAGTAGTTGATAGGAGTTTATTAAATGTTTCCCAAGTCCATTGTATGACAAGAGAATCCATTGTACAGATTTCTACAACAAATTGAATGAAAAAATCTGATTTCTTGCAAAGTTAAAGGGTTTTTTGTATGATTCAAAGTTCTTGCTGATTGGATTTCCTTGTATAATGTTTGATCATTCACATTTCACCTCTTTTATTTTTTTCACATTCTAAAACCCTACTATAGTTGCTATTCATCATTTTTGTGATGTTCAGTCTTTGGAAAATTGGATTTTTAGACATTTTTGTGTAGATTTCACACTATAAATGTCATTTTGTGAATGTAGCACTCTGATTCTCATAGAATGACATCTTATTGACATCCATTTAACATGTAAAACATCTTAATAATCTTGGAAATGCAAGTTTGATGAATTTGTGTGGTGATCACCACAAGAAGACTAAGAAACTAAGTGAATTTGGAGGGTAGGTTGAAGGTTAGAGAGTTTTGGCCAAACAAGGGCACTATTTTATGATAGAATGTGTATAGATATGCTGTATAAAAGGTGCTTCAACCTTTATTTGTTGCAGGAAACTTTGGGAAGCATGACATTAAGGAAGCCCTAGATTTAAGAGTTTTGAGGGCACAATTTGGGGCTTTGGTACCTAGAAGCCTCTTGGAGTCAAATTTACTTCATATTTATTTGATTTGGACCTATTTATGACACTATGAAAATATTTGGAGCCTAAGAGTTTGAATGGTTAGAACTTCCTTTGTAAATGAATGAGGATTAGGCCTTAAAAATCTGAGAAATAGTGAAAATAGTCATATACCGTCCAAATTAGCCTAACCTATCCTTTTGGTATGTTAAATAACTCCATAAAGGGTACTCAAAAATATAATTTATTTTCCTAGTGTTTTGGAAAAATGAAGAAAAGTCCTTATTACTATTTTTGATTAGATAAATAGGTTTTACAAGGAACCTGAAACCCAATAGTTAAAACAAAAAAAGGTTGATAATAAGTGTGAAATCCCAGCCAAAAAAGTTTAAGTTTATAGGCTGATAATAAGCATTAAGCCCAGCCAAAAAGAAGAGTTTTGAGAAAAGACCAGGAAAAAAAGACAAGCAAAGCAACGATCTAAAGCTAGAACAAAAAGCCAAAAGACAACAATAAGAAAAAGAACAAGCAAGAGTTATTCCTCATTCTTTTGCTCCAGATCTTGCATAACCTAAGTAGCCTCAAAGGCCAGTTGATTCTCCTCTGCTTCCATCTGTTGTGCCCTTTGGTTCCCCTAGTCCTAATCAGGAATGGAGTTGTCCTTTGCAGAGTCATCCTCCATTCTAGCTTCATCCCTATCTTTTCCTTCCTCATCTTTGTGCATTTCTCTATATTTGATCTAGCCCATAAGATAGATGATGTTTTTGTTGATGGAGCTTAACAAGGAGAACATTTGATTTGCAAGGTTGTGATTTTAGTTTTCCAAGTTATGTATCCTTTTTTCTGCCAGACTGAGCCTGTCAGTCAAATTTGTCCTCCTGTTAGCATCCATCCCTTTCCTTGTTTCCTCAATATGATTCACTTCATCTTTGACCTCCTCAAGCTCATGGAAAAGCCAATTTATTGAACAAAAATTATCAATCATACTATTACGAGAATTATTCAAGAGGTTCATCCCTGTCTCCCTGGCTCTATCCAAAATAGCCACAATCACCGGATCAATGAGTTCTTCCAGCCATTATTCTTCTTGATTTTCCATTAGGATTTGGGGATTCATGGCCTCCCTAAAGATTCCCATCTTGGAAGTCTTGACATTGAATTTTATCCATGCTTTCCTCCTATCATTGGTCTGCACTTCCCCTTCCACATACCCAACTTTCTCCTCTTTCTGCTCCTCAAGATGGAGATGGACAGGAGAAAGGGGCAGCATAGACACCTCCTTAAATTAAGAGTGCTCTTCCTCCAAACTCTCCCTCTTATGTTTCTTCCTTCCACTTTCCTCCTTAATGTCCTCCAGCATCTCCTTAACCACCTCCTTAGACTCTGATTCCTCCTCATCATCATTGTCTCCCTCCTCAGCCTTCTTAGGAGGCTTTTGCCCAAGATCCCTAGGGCTTTTTCTACTAGGGGTTATGGGAGAGGGTGATTTTTTAGCATGGTAAGCCATTGCTTTCCCTGAAGAAGAGATCCCTCCTTTCTCAGAGCTGAGGCTCTATATTTCATTCAAGTCAGAGGAGTAACTAGAACTACTCCACATTCTCTATCTGAGGGGGAGCAATGCTTATAGTCTGAGCCTTGAAGTGCTTGTAAATAACCAACAATAGCCCCTAATGCAGAGTCAAGTTTGCAATAGGCTTATTTTTGAAGCTATCCACTGCCTTGCTCATTGAGGTTAATAGATAATATGGGAAGGAAATTTTGGCATTATTTTGGAAATGATTGAAAATGAAAAAGTGGTGGGTACAAGCTCTATCAAACCTAGGGTCCAAAGTAATGAACTTGATAATAGCTTTTAGAACATACCTCCATAGCTTCTTCATGAAGTTGGGGACATAGTAGGTGTCAATCTTTTTTAGTGCCTTCAATTCCTTCTCTCTCCATAAAGTCCCTAACCACATTGCCTGAGAGCTTCTTATCCCTGAAAAAATTTAAAACCCTCGATAGGGATTTCGGTGATAGCCGCAATCACCTCCTCCGTTATCCAAAAGTAGATACTATTCACCTTCACCTTGCCATCCTTCTAGGACCCCACCATACTTTTGGTCACCTCCTAATCAAATCATGCAGCTTCATGATATAATTGGTAACCCCACCCTCTTCAAGCTTTTCCCATACTTTTGGCTTACTTCTCCATTTCTCAAAATCTCCCACCAGCTCCCTTCTACATCTCTTGCCTACCATTTCCGCACACTGTAAACCCACTTTACTCATGTGCTCTTCACTCTATGACTGAAATGGACCTCTGAGAGTGACCAAAGAATAGAGAAAAATAACCCTGATGTTTCCCCAGAAGTGATTGCGATCAACAACCCACAAAGAGTGTCGATTAATCAATAATAAATTACTGCGTTTACAATTTCCCATGCTTCTATTATGAAAAGTACCATTATTTCTTAACACCTTCATATTCATAATTAAAGCTTGATTTTCTCTATACTTCCTTGGATTTTATCCAAGTCGATTAGACTTTTAACATCTGTCGAAAAACAAGTTCTAGGAAGCCAAGTCATTTTTCGGTCTATGCCGACCCCTATATTCGCAAACCTGTTGGCAACCGAGTTTGCTTCTCGAAAAGAATGGGTGATGTGGATTCTATTAAATTTGGAAAGGGTCACTCTAGTATCATCAATAAGATTTGCAATCATCCATGATGGATATGACTTGCCATTGATGCACTTTATGATGTTATTCGAGTCCCCTTCGAGCCATAAATTAGTAACCCCAATTTCACAAGCCAGTTTTACTTTATTGCACATGGCATTGGCTTCTGCAAATTGATTTGTTTGGAATCCCAATAGGAGAGAGAAAGATGCAATACTATCTCCATTCTCATTCCTTATCACACCTCCACTACCCAAGGATCCAGGGTTGCCCTTGGAGGCTCTGTCAAAGTTGGCTTTGTGCCAGCCTTCAGTGGGGAGGAGTCACTTGGCTTCCTATCTTTTCCTCACTCTGTCTTTTACCTTCTCCATTCTCCTACCTCCTATCTCAAATACTCTCCCCTTCCTCATGGAAAAATTATCCTTTATGTTACTAAAGATCTTCCTCCCAACAACTAATGCCAGCTCCTCCCTATCTCTAAAAATCTGATTGTTTCTCTCCTTCCATATGTTCCAACAAAAATGGGGCAAGAACTAGGAGCTAAATTCCTGCAAGGTAGACCCATTGAACCTGCCATGCCATTGATAGAAAAAGTCTAGAAGGTTAGAAGGAAAGCACCAGCTATGGCCTAAGTCTTGGGTGAGGAAGCCCCAAACTGTGTTGGAGTAAGAATAGTGAACGAACATATGGTTACCTATCTCCAACTCTTCTTTGCACAAAACACATCTGCTGGGCATGATATGACCTCTTTTGATGAGATTTTCCTAGGTGAGAGTTTTGTCCTGAAAAGCCAACCAAAAAAACATGTTGAATTTTGGCGTGAGGCCTGGGAACCAAGCTCTTGACCAAGGGGGAGACTCTTTTAAGCTCCATAAAGCAGAGTACCTAGAGGCTATCGAATAGGGCCCATTGGCAATATCCCTCCAAACTAGTTCATCCTTATTATTGCTAAGGGATAAGGAATTAAGCATGATCATGATTGGTTTGAGGTCCTCTGAGATAATGGAAAGGTCCTTCCATCCCTGTTCAGTCCTATAATTGCTGGCTTTGTGCCCAAAAAGGTTGATGCAATCATTATCCCATGATCCATAGCTAGGGTTATTCATAAGGGGGCCCTGAGAAAGCCAATAGTTAGACTAGAATAGGATGTTCTACCCATTTCCCAATTTCCAAGAGACTTTTGAGTTAAGAAAGTCCTTGGCTTTTAAGAAACCATTCCAAATGACAAAGTCTCTTGCGATATCCTCACTGAATATGGTGAACTAAATAGAGGGCATTTTTATATACTTATTTACCACAGTGTCTCTCCATTCCCCCGTGCTACTAAAGATGCACCAGATTTTCTTTGCCAGGAGGGCATTATTGAGGTGAGTGAGCTTCCTGATTCCCAGACCTCCTTTCTTCATAGGGAGGCAAAATTTGTCCCAAGCAACAAGGGGGTACCTTTTATTCCTTTCAGTTCCCATCCATAAAAAATCCCTTTGGATTTTCTCCATCCTCTTGACATATTTCATCGGTATGCTAAAAAGGCTCAGAGCATATATCAACAAGTTTTGGAGGATGGATTTAACAAGTTGACATTTTCCAGCTTGGCTAAGAATGGCTCCTTCCTAGCCAGCCATCTTCTTATTGAACCTTTCCATGATGCCATTTCAGAAGGATTTAGATAGGGTCATTCCCAAGGGGAGACCAAGGTAGGTAGAAGGAAGCTTCCCCACCTGACATTCTAGGATTCTAGAGATTCTCTTTTGTCTTTCCTCTAGAGTATTGATAAAGAAAATAGAGCTTTTATCCCAATTGATGTGCTGCCCTGACCCTCTAGAATAGGTGTCCAAAGTGTCTTTCATAGCCTTGGCCTCCTTGACCGAAGCCTCTCCACCCATAATAGTATCATTAACAAATTGCTAATGCATAAAGGGGGTGCATTTAGAAGAAGGTTTAAAACCTTTGATCCTCCCTTCTTTCTTTTTCTTCTCCATGAGTCTGCCAATACATTCTGCTAGGATAATAAAGAGTATAGGTGATAGAGGATCCCCCTGATGTAGGCCTCTGTTAGGTTTGAAGAAATTACAGGGGGACCCATTCACTAAAATAGCTAGAGAGGGGGTGGTGATCAGCTAGGAGATTAGTTTACACGATTTGACATCAAAGCCAAAAGCCTTCAACACCAAATCCAAAAAAGACCAATCCACTTGATCGTAAGCTTTGGACATGTCTAGTTTGAGTAACATCCCTTCTCTCTTTCTAGCTTCCATAGAGTGAATCACTTCATGCACCATGATAATTGAATCTAAAATATGTCTACCTGGGACAAAACCAGATTGTTTCTGAGAAATGATCAGGGGGAGAAGTTTAAGCAGCCTTGAAGTGAGCACCTTCAAGATGATATTATAAAATTATTTGCATAAACTAATGGGTCTGAACTTATCTAGAGTGTCAACTCCTGGAACTTTCGGAATAAGAACTAAGAATGTAGAGTTAATTTCCTTCAAAATAGTTCTGGCTCCAAAGAACTCCTGAACCACCTTTACGACATCCTTCATAATGATGGGCTAGTACATTTGGAAAAAGAAGGTGGAAAAACCATCAGGTCCAAGTGATTTATCTATCAGAAGAGAAAAAAGATCTTCTCTAACTTTAGAATCAGAAGGAATGGCCCAGAGTAGATTATTATGGTGTGGTTGGAGGATCCAAGGGATACAAGAGACAATGTCATCTTGGTCCACTTTAGAGAGAAAAGGATCCCAAGATAGAAGGGAGGAGAAAAAAGAAACAACTTCAAGTGAAATATCTTCTTCCTTAGTCAGCACACCCTGATCTTTCTTTAGGCCAGAAATCTTTTTATTAACTCTATGCTTAAGAGTGGATAAATGGAAGAACTTTGTGTTCTTGTCTCCTTCCTTGAGCCAATTGATTCTAGATCTTTGCCTCCAAAACTTTTCCTCTTTGCTAATGATGTCATGTAAATCAGATAGGATGGACAACTCTTCTTCCCTATTCGAGGCATCATACCCATTTTCTTGAATGGAGGCTTGGATAGAAGAGAGATTAGCAAAGAGATCCTCTTTAAGAGAGAATAAATGACTAAAATCTAACTTATTCCAAGCTTTTACCATCATTTTAATGTTACTAAGTTTTCTAGCCACCTTGAACATTGTAGTGCCTTCCACATCCATGCTCCACCAGACCTTAATTATTTCAAAAAGGTCAAGGTGGGAGGTCCACATTTTCTCAAAATAGAAGGGAGGAGGCCTATAGTGATCAAAAGGAACAATCGAGAGGGAGATGGGGGAGTGGTTAGACCCAACTCTATGCAAAAGAGCTAACTTGCAAGAGGAGGACTGCAACCAATTAGGAGAAATGAGAGCTCTATCTAGTCTAACTTGAATATAATCCTTGGCTAAGCATTTTTTGGACCAAGTGAAGTCACCTCCCAATAGGTCCAGATCCAGAAAAGCCAATCCATTGATGAAGTTAGAAAGGTCATGCTTGTTATCCCGGTCCTGAGGTAGGCCACCCTTCTTCTCCTTGTCCAAAAGAGGGGTGTTAAAGTCTCCCATAATGATTCCTTTTTTCATGTTACTATTCTGTACCAGCCCTTCTACTCTAGACCAGTAGGACTTTCTATCTCTCTTGTTATTGGGAGAATAAATATTGAGAAAGAACCAAAATTCATTAGAATGGATATGGAATACTTTACAAAAAAGAATGTTACCTTCATTGAAGACAGATTCCACCCTAAAAAGTTTTGTCTTGTATAATGTTAGCAAGCCCCCCGAGGCTCCATCAGAGTTCAAAGCCTCCCCGCTCATCAGATTACTAAAGTTTATATTATTTAAAGAATCCTTTTTCATTTTTGTTTCTTAGATCATCAAAATGTCTGGTCTCTGGTCTCTAATCAAATTCCTAATAATTTCTTGTTTATGGGCACCATTTAGGCCCCTAATATTCCATGAGATGATCTTCATTTTTTACTCTTAGAAAAATCCTTCAAAGTGCTTTGGCACCCATTTGCCAAGCATCATCTAGTTTTCTCTTCTTTGAACTCCCTCTCTGATTTTCTGCATGCTTTGGTAGTAGAGCCCACATCTAGTTTGCAACTACTTCTATTTGCTATAGGAGAAGCCTTAGATGGATCTCTGATTTGATTCTTCCTGGGTATCTCTCCCTTCTTTTCAAACTTCAAGGATCTAGAAGCCTTATTACCATTCCTTGGGGTGCTAAGAAGATCTATCCTTTGGTCCAGATCTTTCAACAAGTCCTCCTTTTTTCCTATTCTGGTCGCTACTTCTTTGGTGGAAACCAAGTTTTCCTCTAGGTCCTAAAAGATGATAATTTCCTTATTTTCTCTTTTCTTTACCTCTTCTATGGAGCACAGATCCAACTCTTCCTCTCTGGGGAAAAGGTCCATACCAGACTCTTGAGAACCTTTCTATGAGGCATCGTTACCTTCCTCTTCTCCATGCATGAGGGTCCTTTCCTTGACATGGTCATCCTCAATCTGTTGGGAAGTGTTTAAAGGTAAAGAGGAACTTGGTCCTAACTTGACTAACTCTCCTTCTTTGCTTGTCCTACCCTGAGGCTCTTGGTTAGTCATCTTAGGAGCATCTGTTGCATTTTGGGTCTTCGTAGAAAGGCTCTTCTGGCCTTGTTCAGTGGTCTTCTTTGTCCAAACTTACTTCATCCTCATTTGAGAAGAAGAATGAGGATTCTTCTTAGAAGTCTTAGCTTTCGGGCACTAAAAAGCCTTGTGACCTATTTTTAGATAGTGAAAACACCCAAAAGGGACACTCTCATAGTCCAATTGCTAGGTATGAGTGCCAAGTTTGGACTAAAAACATACCACTTTAGGCATATCATCCCCTTCCCTTACACCTACAAAAATCCTTGCATAAGTAAGCCTACACTTAGAAGCTGTAATAGGGTCGATGGAGAGAAGCTCTCCAAAAGAGTTTACCACTCCCTTAAAGAAATCCTCATTCTAGAACTCCAATGGCAACTTAGGGAGTCTGACCCATACTAGAGCTTGTTGAAGGAATGATTCATTTAAGTCTAGTTTAGATGACCATTTTTAAGGCACCAGGGTGGCCCTCCCAAAGCTCTAGGGGCTCTCACACAGAATGTTAGCCATGTCCTCTTGATAGGTGAACTCGAAAGAGAGAAAGCCCTTAGCCATTACTGTGACACTAACCTAACCTTTCAAGCTCCATTTTTTCAAAGTGTAGGCCCGGACCACATCAATATTTGGTCTCAGGCCAATAAACTTCTCAACAAGCATTGAGGCCATCGAGGCAATGTTATGGTCAACAATCTCATCTGGAATAGCAATTGTTCAAGATTGCTTTTCTAGACCTAACACAACCTTAACTAGAGGAAAAGAGGACTTACTAGATGGCTTGATACTAAAGAGTTATTAGGCCTTATAACTATTGTTTCTATTACAAGGCATGTTATTAGGCCTAGTTTGAGGACTATTGAAGTTTTAGTGTCTAAACCATTGAAGAAAGTTTGAAACCTATTTAAGTAACTTGGATTGCATATTTTAGGGCTATTGGATCACATCATAAGACTTGTTGGTGGATAATTTACCATTTCACTTATTGAAGGCACTTTTGGTCACTAGATCCAATTGTACATTTGATTGAGTTTTTGATCCACCATATTCCCTTGCCACCTCTACATCAATGCCCAAGGATAGGAAAGCAGATATTGCCCTGTTTTATGTACTCATGACCCTCAAGCCTTGATTTTTATACTCCCAAGGTATTCTGATTTCTAGGACAATTTGGCCTATGATTGTGAATTATTTCCCAACCAATGCCCCTCTTGTCTCTATGCTAACCTTGCAATGGTATCTTATCAAAGAAACACATAGTGATGAGTTCTTGGATTTTGTAAGTGGATGGTTGTAATTTATATTTCTCTTTTCCTTTATGCACACTGTATGTGTTAGAATGTCCATCATGTAAGGTTCTCTTGGAAATTTACCAAGGCCTTTCTAAAATCATATCTCCACAATTCATTGATATGACATCACACCAAACTTGATCTTGATATGGACCAATTGAAATTTTTACAAGAGCCCTTTGATTAACCTTTACATTCAACTCTTGGTTTACCCAAGTGGAACTATAAGGATTAGGGTGTTCTACTAATGTCAAGCTCAATTTAGAAATCATATCAACTAAAACCAAATTACTATGTGCCCCTGAATCAATAATGAAAGTACACACCTTACCTTTTACCAAGCATCTAGATCTGAAGATACCTTTTTGTGCTGGTGGTATTTCTAATCCTCCATTCCTCATAAGAAGACATTTTCCTTCCTTGGGTAGTATTATGTTAGATTTGTCTTCTTCTTCCTCCTTTGATAGGTTTTCTCTTCTTTCTTTGCCTTTATCTAGATCAATCCATTTAGAACACTTAAATGATTGATGGCCCACTTCATTACAATGGAAACATATTCCTTTGAAGCCTCCACTTCCTCTTCCACCTCCAAATCTTCCTCATATATAACCTCCTCTTGTCTCATATGTAGAATCTTTTTCTTTGTCTTGATTGCTTGAACTATCAACTTGATTTCTTCCTCCTCTTCCTCACATGGAAGATCATCCTCTATTGTTTTTCCTCTCACTCTTTCTTTTTAACTTCTCCTCTACCTTGATAGCTAATTGGAAACATTCCACAAGAGTCCTAGGAATATTTAATCCAATCTCATCTTGAATGTTAAACTTTAGTCCACCCATATACCTTGCAACTGTTTCATCTTCTTATTCAACTCCTCCCCTTATGCTTAGGGTGTGAAACTTCTTAGTGTAGGACATGGCATCCATGTCTCTTTGCTTCAAGTTATTCCTTCTCATCTTCATTTGTATCGCCAAGTTTGTGGTAAAAATTGACTTCTTACCATTGTCTCCATCCTATCCCAATTTGAAATTTTATCTAGGCCTCTAGCCACTCTTTCATTTTTAAGACTTGTCCACAAAGTAAGGCATGTTCCCCTTAACTTTGCCTTTTCCACTTTCACTCTCTTGTCCTCTTCTATGTCCTCAAGATCAAAATAGTTTTTAAGTGCCTCTATCCATCCAAGCACTTCTTCCCTCTCCATCTTTCCATGATAGATGGGTAAATCCACTATTTTCTTCAATCTAGTACCTTGTACTACCTTTATCAACTTTAAAAATCTTCTATCATCAGGATCATCTGCTACTTCATGATCCTCTTATTCTTGTCTTCCATCATGATTTCCTTCTTCATCATTATTATCTCCAAGATCTTCCTCATGGTTCACTTCCCTTCTAGTTTCATGCCTCACCTTCTCCAAGGCTTCAATTCTTGCAATTAGTTGTAGTCTTTCTCTTCTTACCTATCTCTCTTCTCTCTTCTCTCTTCTCTCTTCTTTCCCTTTCCAATTCTTGTCTCAACTCTTCCATCTCCCTAGCCAATTGTCCCTTGGGAGGCATGTTTGAAACTAGCTTTCCTCCCTACTTGAGGACCTCCTAACTGGTGCTTTGATACCACTTCATGCAATGAATGGTGGTGGGTTACAAGGTCCAAACAACAAGAACAAAGAATACGCAAGATTCACAATGTTCCAATGCAAGGAAATGACCTACAAAGCCTCCAACACCTAAGATGGCTAACCAAGACCTATGGATTGTTCCAAGGTGATTGAATTCTCTTAAAATATCAAATATAAGGTGGACCAACTATTTTTAGGGCTCTCAACAAAACCCAACACTCCAAACCCAAAACTAGCCTTTCTAGGTTGGAAATGAGAATGGAGTAACTGAGAGGGGAGGGGTGAATCAGTTACTACAAAAACTTTTCCCACAAGTCCCTTAAGATGTCAAAGGAAATACTCATTGCTGATACTCATATAATCAAACTGAAAACACAAGAAACAAGAGACAAGAGACACCAGATTTAACGTGGAAACCCAATATGGGAAAAACCACCAATGTAACTAGTTACTATTTTTCACTCTTCTGAAGTGAGCCTTGTTAGGAGCCAACCTTGTTAAAGGTTACAAAACACACTGTTAGGTGCAACCTTGTTAGAGGATTTAATCACCCTGCTAGGAGTGGCCTTGCTAGAGGTCTTTAGATCAATTCAACTGAATTGCCACCTTGTTAGAGGATTTTACAAAAGGCTGTTAAACCCACTCTGTTAAGAGATTTGAAAACACTATTACAATTGTTAGAAAGTAACAATGAGTGATCTGAAATAAATACAACTTATCTTTGCTGATACAGATCTCTGTTCTGTTCCTCTAGATCCTCTCTGATCAAATGCAACTCTGCATCTCTGATCCTTCAAAAATTTGCTCTAACCTTCCTTATAATTCGCATATTAGATATTCAATCATATCTGCTAGCTTTTTCACATTCATACTTCATACTTGAATTCGCAACTTGATCCTTCATATATACCTTTCAGATTATCAAGTCGGCTCAAATACAAGTTACAATTATAAATAATTGTGCTATAAGTCGGCTTCATACATTACATAAAGTAATTAACTTTAATTACTTAACCTTCGAGAAATCCTTCGCTGACCGACTTAACTCGGTAAATACTGCACAGAAAATAATTCCTGTGTTAACCGACTGAGCTCGGTTAATACAGAGAATTTCGTGAAATCCTTCAGTCGCCGAGTGAACTCGGTAAACACCGATTTCTCCGACTTTCCTTTGATGACCGAGTGAGCTCGGTTAACACTGTCTGCTACTTTTCTTCGATGACCGAGTCAACTCGGTAAATACTGACAACCTATCTCGTATCCTTTGTTTACCGAGTGAGTTCAGTAAACACTGTCTTTCGGCAACAAATCCTTTGATTACCGAGTGAGCTCGGTAAACACTGAACTTCCTTTGTTTACCTTGCAAGCTCGGTAAACTCTGTCAACAGTTGTACTTACCTTCTGAGCTCGGTAGACTCTGTCTGATGACTAATATGACATTTGTGTAACATCAAAGACAATCATGCAATTATCAATTGTATCCAACAACAAGGTCCAAACAACAAGAACAAAGAATACGCAAGATTCACAATGTTCCAATGCAAGGAAATGACCTACAAAGCCTCCAACACCTAAGATGGCTAACCAAGACCTATGGATTGTTCCAAGGTGATCGAATTCTCTTAAAATATCAAATATAAGGTGGACCAACTATTTTTAGGGCTCTCAACAAAACCCAACACTCCAAACCCAAAACTAGCCTTTCTAGGCCTTAACCTTAAATCATAATAGTAGCAATGGTTTTTAGCCCTTAACTCAAACACTTTTCAAAGGACTGGGAAAGAAAACCAGATTTGGATACCCTTTTTAGAGATACATAACATATATAAACCTTAAGGGTGGTTTTTTTGGCCCAATATGGTCATTCTACACAATAGCCCTGTCTTTAAACACATAGAAGAGGTCACTTTACAAAGGAAGTATATGATAAACTTATACCAAAAGTTTAGAACCTTATAAATTCTTATAAAGTGGATCCAATTAGAGGAATATGCAACAAATTTCAGCGTATTGTCTTTGTAAACACAAAAGCCCCAAATCGTGCCCTCTAACCCTCAAAATCTAGGGCTTTTTCAATCTCTACTCATCCAGCACTTTCTTCAAGAACCAATGGTTGGAACACCATATCTTTGACATCAATAGATTAATTCCAACATAAAAATAGAACCTGCTTAAGGCCAAACTCCTATTGCTACAGAAAACCAAGAAATTTCAATGCAAAATGCTTCAAATCAGCATGGTGATCACTAAGAAATTCATCCCCTTCCTTCAAAAATGCATGTTATAGGGTTAGTACAATATAATACAGATGTAGTTAATATCATTCCATGAGAATCAGGCATGCATTCATGGAATGACCATTCTTTTAAGGTTTTTGTCAAGACTTACTTTAGGAAAATCTAAAAACTACTGATAATCCCTTAAGCCTAAGGTTCAATGGATTTCAAACAAAACCAAAAACAAAGAGCAAATTCATAAAAATGAAGACTTTTCTTTCAAATCTATGAACAATACGTACAAATATTGTTCCCTATCCATACAAGTGACTACTCCACAATATATAAAGTTCCTTATAACCTTCCTAACCACCCTTGGTCATTTTAGGAATGATCAGGAGCCTAAACATAAACAAAAAAACTTTCCCTCGTAAATCCAACTAAATATTGTATTTCAAAAATTTGAATTTACAACATTACAAATTTTGGATTTTTAAAACTTGCCAAATGACTTATATAGTCTTACTGAGCATTCCTAAATACTAATATATCCTATTATGATCCCTTTGACATCATTATGTCCACTTAGTCTCTTTTTGAGCCTTTAGGACCTAGGATTTACATATTTTACAATTTTATGCCATAATAGGCTTTAAAACCTCCTAGTTGACACCATGATATAATTAGTTTGTCTTCATGCTTGGAGTCCTCTAGTTGTCCTTGTTTCTTTGGAGTGCCTCAAGTGCCCCTACACCAAAATCCTTTAACCAAGTCACATTTAACACTAACCTACAAAGTTTAAGTATTAAATGATCTAATGGATGCATTCATGATAAGGTTTTATGGATATGGGTCTACTAAGCATTGAAAAGAATTATTTGTACATCTAGAACTTGGATAATGGATTTGACCACCCCCCATAGTTATTCTAAACAATTCCAATAATTGCTATTAGAGCCATAGTGCTTGAAAGGAGTAGTTTGAAGGTACTAGAAGAAAAAGATCAAGATGTCTAAAAGAGAGGTATCCAAGATTAACAAGGAGAACTTACTTGCATGGAAAATTTAGATGAAGCTACATCTAGGAGGTCTTGGAGACCATGCAAAATCTACCATCACCATTGAGCATGTTGACCCTCTTGGAGCCCTAACTATAGAGGATCTAAAGAATAAGAAAGAACATAATTAGGCAATATTGTAGATTGCATCTACCCTAAGTTATTTTGAATTCAATGATATCAAGGATTGTGATACTACAAATAAGATGTGGGATTCTCTTCACACCATTCATGGAGGAGACACAAATGTTTTGAGAGCCGAAACTAAAAGTTTGAGAGGTAAGTTCGATGACATGAGGATGGAAGAAGGTGAGAACCTTTTTCAATATTTCTCTAGAATAAAAGATGTTGTTAATGTTATAAGAGGAGCTAATGGTATCATTGATCATAATATTGTATTGAGAAAAGTATTGAGGGCACTTCTGCTCATCTATGCTATGAGAGGTTTTGCCATACAAGGACTAAGATGTATACCTAGTACTAATTTTTCTCTTAAAGGTTTGGTAGGTAGGCTCACTGCCTTTGAACTCTCTAATTATGATAACTTTAAATCTAAGAATATTGAATCTGCTTTCAAAGATAAATTGTCATTAAGGGAACCTAAACAGAAAAATAAAAAGGTCAAATGTGTCTCTAGTGAGAATGATACATATGAGGAGGATGTAGAACAACTTGAAGCATTGCTAGTAAGGCGATTTCATAGAGGAAAATTTAAAGGTAAGTTACCTATCATGTGTTTTTGTTGGAAAAATGACCAATCAATCAAATAAGGTGTGATATGTGGTTTTTATTTATGGCAACATTTGTTTTGCAGTTTAATCATGATTATTTGTAAAGAAAAAATGTCTAAGTATTAGACAGTGTTATAGTAGCATGACAGGATTTGTTGATAGCAAAATATTCCCTTGGAATATTCTTGTGTGTAGTTAACAAAAGATGCATGATGTCATCCTAATGATGAATACCATTGTGCATGTCTATACAAGCAACCAAGTTCAAGTTATGAAGGAAATAATGATGTAGTGATTCCACAGTATAGAACAGAGCATGTTAGCATAATGAGTTGAACGACTTGAATAATTATTTTAATTATTAATTCTTGATGAGCCAAATCTAAGGATGATATCTGAGCCAACTAAGGAAGAATGTATTAATATGTTTGGTGTTGGTGCTCAAAATTGTAGCCTGAATTTTGAACACTGTTAAAAAACTAAGCCCTATAAATCATTTTTGATGCTTATGTACCTGACTGTACCTTTGAACCCCAAGAGGTGTTTAATGTTTCTAACACCCTCCATTCAGTGTGTCTAAGTGTTCTATGAACTTAAATTGTTAGTCCGAGTCATTTTGTGAAGTCCTGATTTGAGCAAGCGTCAATTTTGCATTTCCACTCGTGTCAAACAGCGACACGAGGCTATGTTTGCAATTGAATATCTCACACCCAAAAATGTTTGATGACACACTACTTTAGGAGTATCTAGTGTCCATACTTGAGAACCTATGTTTTATATTTCAAGCCATTTTGAGTTTTTTTGACTAGGTTTTGAATTGCTCAAAGTTGGTAGTTTATTGTTTTCACACGTTTGCAAATTGCACACATTTCTAGGAAGCCTTGTTTGACGTATTATAACTTTTGATCAGTTGAACTAAATTATAAAATTCCTTTTGCATTTCATTTTAGATGTCAAATACTTGTTATGTTTCAAGTTTCAAGTCTTGATGAATCCATTTGATCAATTTTCAAACATGATTCCAAATGCAATTTTTAACTTTTCACTGGTGTTAGCAAATGCAGATTGTTCAATACCCCTATTCATGGCATTATATCTCCTAATCTGTGATAGGTGAGATTAAATGAATTATACCACTATTTTTTCCTCTAAAAATACTTTAAGTGTGCCAATTTTCACCTCTTGACAAATCCATTTGCACACTTTTCTAGGTCAATTCCATTTGCAAAAATTATTTTTTGTCAATTTTTCTAGTTTGCAAAATCCAAATAGCGTACTTTAATCGCTCACCATTTGTTCCTTGTTATTCATCATGAGCCCAAATTGTAGATCCATACTCTCCTCATGACAGTAAACCAATGCCCCAAGTTTCATTTTCCCAAGTGTCCATTTGCCCAGTTTTTGATGCCAAATCTAAGCCTTGTTTATTAATTTCTAACGTGTTTTCTTGCAGGCAGTTCTGAGAGGTCAACTTTGATAGCAAATATCTTTTGACCCCAAAATCATCATGAGATGAGATTTTATAGGGTGCAAGAATATGGAATAAAGATTCAGTGTGCCAATTTTTAGAGCTTGGTCAAAGGTTTGGGTCAATTTTTAAGGCCAGTCAACTAACCTCTCAACACGAAATTCACAGTTGCAGATTAATGGTAAAATGATCTTTAATTAATGGTTCAGTGATCAATCTTTTTTCTAATCAATTTGAGGACGTCAATGGATCACTTTGCAATATCAGTTGTTTGGAAACAAAATTTTTTTAGAGACATTGTGGATTTAGCCATTAAAAGTCCCTGTAAGTTAATAGTGTCTACTAGCATTGATGATTTAGATGAGTCAAATTGGAGTGATACAACAGTTGTTCCCAGGCCGAAGGGCTATCGGGTAAGAAGGAAGAAGATAGGGCTGAATCACAAGGCCAAAGAGTTGGAGGCTCTTATGAAAAGATGTAAACATTTTATGAAGGGTGAAGAAGTAGGCTATGGTGGAAAGTTTAATGAGCTCTAGAGACATGTTTAAAAAGACAAAAAGGAGGTTAAACAATCATAGGATGATAAGGATTCTTTCTTGTTCTTGGCATTGGAGAGTTACCAGTGTTGCTTGATCATTGGAAAGAAGTATGATATGAGAGTGGTTTTTTGACTTGTCTCATAATGGTTTAATTTCTCATCAAATTAGAAAATAATTGATTCTGTGATCAATGTAATTAAAAATGATCAATCATATAAGTTTCTTCCATTAGTGTATCAAATTGCATCAAGGATGGGCTCACAACAACTTTATTGAATGGTTGACTTCTTGGTTGACTTTGACTTCTTCATACATATTGCTAGTAGCCATTTAGACAGTCAAAATGCAAGAAGCCTCATAGTCAAAAGATGTGTAGATGTGTATAAAACAAGATTCCACGCAAAGAGGTCACGACATGTAAGGGAGTGAATAGAAGCTGCCAGTTACCAAGATGTAGCAGAAACTAAATCCTAAGGATATAATGCTCAAAAAACTATTTTTATCTCACTGGTATTAATATTTCAATAGTGCTTAGTTTTAATAAATTAAATGTAAAGGACGAGGTAAGAATATGTTGCTGGTATTAGAGTACCACTCATTGAATACTAAAATGATATTGCTAAACCTCATAAAAAGCATTGGAAAGGAACATAAATATTAAAGTAGAGAACTCCACATGCCAAAGGATGAATCGGCTTAAAACATATCAATAAGAGGCTAATTGCAAAGGAGAAGAAATGTGGTTTTTAGGAAGCATCCACATTGAAGATCAAAGAGCCCATGTAGGAGGAATAGTAGCAGTCCACAACCATGGTCAAAGTAGAGAAGCCCAAGTTTAAAGGAATCAGAGCATCAAACAAGCAACATTCTACACTGAAGAGGAACTCACCCAACTTAAGGTTCCACACATTTGCAATCAAAGGAAAGTTGTTGAAGATGGAGATTATAATGGAGACGTCAAAATTTGATCTCTAGCTCCAACTCTATCCTAACATAACACCCCAATGCTCAAACCTGAGACACATCACATGCAATGTAAAGAGGAAAACTCATGCTAAGAAGTTTCATATCAAAGCATACACCAAGTGTTGAAGAAGAGCTAGCTAGAGATTCATGCCAAGAAAATCAAGCTGTAGATCCATGGAGTAGTCAATGCCATTAGTAGAGGAAGGGCGCCAAAGACATAGAAGTGCAACCAAAAGGGGATATTTACACTAGGAAAAAGGTAGAACACTCCAAAACAATAGACCCAAGCAGTCAAAGAAGACCATGCGATGAGGGGCTCAAAGGTACAACTAGGTACATAGGCATCAAAAAGCATTTATAGGGCTTAGTTTTTTAACAACGCTCAAAATTCAAGCTACAATTTTGAGCACCAATAGTGGCTCTGTCTAGGGATGCATGTCCCTTGTAGGCATGGCAAGGATTCAAATCTCCAGAAGAAGCAGACCATACACCTGACTTAAAAAACTCTCTCGAATAACTTTATTGAAAAAAGGGAAACTACTACACTACTATGTACAAACGATGGCCCCGGGTCATCAAAAAGTTTTCAAAACTGCTTACCTCTTTCATAAACTTGATTCTCATTTACATCTCTCTGAGGTAAGCTGAAATTATCTTTCTCAATTTTACCAATCAGATTAGCATCTTGAATCACATCACTTGGAAAAACAAAATATCTTTCTTCATTCTCATAGTGCATATAAAAATCAGACATACTTTCTTCATCTTGCTCACTATGAGAAAAAAACATCAGCATGATCATGACTACACAAACTAAATTGAGAATCAAAATCCAATGATGACTCATGAATGCTGATTGGAAACACAAAAACTTCATAATCTGCATCATTCACCAAGTTGCATGTCCCAAAAACATGCAACTCACCTTGTGTCTCCGAATGTGAAGAATATGTGAAATTTGATTGTTGCCTACTTGCAACCATGTTATTCATCAAATCAGATTTATCATTGCTAAAACCTCTTCACATTCTTCAAACAACTAATTAGTTACCAAACATGAAAACTCATTCCAAAAGTGTTGATCTAAACTATGCTAATCACTGTCATTTTCTTCATCTAACTAAATGTCAGAATAAACCTTGAACTTATCTTTACAAGACTTATCAGCACATAAAGAAAATCCATATTCGGATTGACAATATTCATTTTTTTCCTCTTCATCACATGAAACATCAAAACATATTGTAGCAAAATCAACATGAGGAGAATCTGAAATAACATTAACCTTCCCTTCATTACCATTCCCTACATCCAACAAATCATCATGTGCAAAGACATTTGAGGTACTGTCATCCACACCTCCAAAATTTGATAAGAATTGTTTGGATTCTACATCTCTTTCTACATCAAACTTTGGGGAATTGATTTGATTGAATGAAGAAATATCATGATAGAAAATATGAAGATCCTTAGAAACACTTTCTTTTAAAATCACGAGCCAACAAAATAGAGATTTCATTAAAGCTCAAGAAGATTGCCTCACAAATCTTCTCCTAGCTATGATTATCATCTAGATGACATGAAGAACTTTCAACAACAAAATCATTAGTGTAACAATCTGGAAAATTAGTATTATTACAAAATTCATTCCTATCATGAAAATCACTACCCTTACCACTGTTACAAATTTTTTCAACTTCATATTCATTGTAACAAAATTTATTTTCACTTTCATATCCATCTTCATTATGCTGATTGCAATTACCCGATTCACTTGCATCTGAAGGTCTTCACATTCGAAAGACAGATTATCTTTCTCTATGGACTCATTGTATTCATTACTACCTTGACTTTTAGCACACTCATTATCATCAAAAGACATAACATGAAATCTATAATCATCATTTTCCATCTCCTCAACGAATCTTTCAATTTGAAAAAACCTTTGTAATCTTATAGGTGCTAGCCAATTGACTAAATTAGGTGCTAGAACATCTAGGAAAACACTAGGTAGGGAAGATTCCTCAGGTCTACAATGAAAAAGCATCTTGCTGATTACTAATTTAAGCCTTAAATAACATTGTTCGGCACTTAAACCTTGAGTACTCCCTACCTCAATTCTTATAAGATTGACAATCCTTTTGTAGACCAGCCTATTCAACATAGCAATGTTATTATTCATACTTTCTAAACTCTTAGAATTTGGCAAACTAATCTCAGATATGAAATCTAACTCCATTATAAAACAAAATTTCTACCTCTTCCCTCTAGTGCTGAATATCACTGAATAGAGGCTACCATGTTTTTAACATTTGACTTCCATGAAAAGAAAACATGAAAACCAAAATACCTCAAGTGCTGATGCAAACTTTGATCTACTGATTTGGCATAGGTGCAAGGCTGAAATTCTTTCATACCATTGATCAAAACTTTGTAGAGTCACCACCTCCTTTCAAGAGGATAAATAGATCACTACCATGATTCACTAGTTACACTTCAATTTCTTATAACAACAGACTGCAAACAACACTTTAAAACTTATCAAGAATTTAAAACTTCCTTTCCATGATCTATCAACAATTTTAGATCTGCCCATACAATTGGAAATCTTTCAAAATTTTGCGATAAGAATAAAACTAGGAACATACTAGTATAGAGATTTGAGAGTCACCACTCACTCTTTATGAGAAATAAAACATAATTTGTCACTTGACAAATCTGAACTAGACCTTCAATGTAGGAGAAACTTGCAAATCATTAACACCTTGAAAAGAAAATACCCTTTATAAATCAATTCCCGAATCTAAAATTTCTCAACAGCAATTGCAAAGACTAAACTTATTGACGATAGACTTATAACAGTCATAGCACACAATTTTCATCCAATTTTACAATCTACTGTTGTCCATGAATAAAGCTTAACTGGGGATCACAAAACCTTGCATACAAAACTGAATATGCAAAATACGTTAGAGGTTTCTAGCTCCATAATTAAAGCATTTACAACCTTGTTCCCCAGCAGAGTTGCCATTTTGTTGGCTCCTGATTTAATAGTTTTGCAAATGGCGAAGAAACTAGACAAATGCATCTAAGGCTAGCAACTTCCTATGATAGATACACTTGACTGCAGTCTTTGGCCAACTTTAAGGCATAACTCCTTCTTCACTTCAGGCTCTACAAGACCTAGGCGGGTTAACCTTCAGGTTTTGATGAATGGTACTAGTGCATTTAAAGTATAAATATGAACCTGATTATTGTAGATGAAAACCCTTATTTCTCCCAATGACTCATGAAATGACATAGATCTATAGTAGCTAAATGCAAAGCTATGAATTTCATAAGCTAAGTGAGGGTTAAACATTTAGGTCCTTCAACATGAAAGGGAAATACAATTGATTATTGATGTTGATTTTCCACAAATCCTCAAACATGCAGCAATAAGAACAAATTGATCCTACAAATGATCAGTGCCTAATCCATTGGGAAATTCAATGATTGAATACATACATTTGTGATATCCAAGACATATTTCATACACCAAGATATCAGATCCATCCTATCACTTTTTGATTCAGACATCGGTGTTCATTAAGACCTCATTCTTATGAAATATCATTCTTAAAATAACCAGCAACCCTATCAAACACATCAAGCATTTACTTGGCCCTATGTTCCAATAGAAAAACATATGTGACATACAACTTTAAAGGGATGCAAATGGGTCTTAGCTCTTTGCTCCTAGACCACATAAAACTACAAATTACTTAAATAGGAGAGGAGAATCAGAATGAAACTAAATTTTTTTTGGCTCACTTGTATTCATTTCTTTGAAATTATACATTCAAATGCATGAAATTCAAAAACAAAAATACCTAATAGATCTGAAACTAGCTGAATTAACTTCACTACTACTATTCATACAAAAGATAAATTATTGAATGAATGGTGTCTCAGTATTGGGAATACATCAAAATTGGAACCAAAATATGGTCTCATAGTAATGTGTAAATTTTCTCCAAAAAACTGGAACCCCTACAATGGATGAAAAATAGAAAGAAATAGAAGATAGATGAATTCCCAGATCTGTTATGCAACTGACATCTGTGCACTTGGAATTCAATCTTCTACAACTAGATAACCACTTTCTTTCTTCTCCCATTTTGAACTAATTTGGTTTCATCATTTTTCTGTTACTGATTTGTAAATATCTTTGTTGAAATGATGAAAACTTGTTGAGTTATCAAAATATTTGAAACTTCATGAAAAACTTGGTAAGAATGTAGTTGGAGTTCATTTTTCTCACATTCACTCAATAAAACTTGAATTTTACCAAGTATTTCATGAAGTTTCAAATATTTTGATAACTCAACAATTTTTCATCATTTCAACAAAGATATTTACAAATTAATAACAGAAAAATGATGAAACCAAATCAGATCAAAATGGGAGAAGAAAGATAGAGGTTATCCAGTTGCAAAAGATTGAATTCCGAGTGGATAGGTGTTAGTTGCATAACAGATCTGAGAATTCATCTATCTTCTATATCTTTATGTTTTTCATCCATTGTAGGGGTTTCAGTTCTTTGGAGAAAATTTGCACATTATTGTGAGACCATATTTTGGTTCCAAGTTTGATGTATTTCCAATACTGAGACACCATTCATTCAACAATTTCTCTTTGTATGAACAATGGTAGTGAAATTAATTCAGCTAGTTTCAGATTTGTTAGATGTTTGTGTTTTTGAATTTCATGAATTTGAATGTATAATTTCAAGGAAATGAATACAAGTGAGCCAAAATTTCTTTAGTTTCATTCTAATTCTCATCTCCTATCTCAGTAATTTGCAGTCTTACGTGGTCTAGGAAAAAAGAGCTAAGACCCATTTGCATCCCTTTAAAGTTGTACGTCACATATGTTTTTCTTTTTGAACAAAGGGCCAAGTAAATGCTTGATGTGTTTGATAGGGTTGCTGGTTATTTTGAGAAGGATATTTCATAAGAATGAGGTCTTAATGAACACCGATGTGTAAATCACAAAGTGATAGGATGGATCTGATATCTTGGTGTATGAAATATGTCTTGGATATCCCATATGTATTTATTCAATTCATGGAATTGTCTAATGGATTAGGAACTAATCATTTGTAGGATCAATTCATTCTTATTGCTGCATGTTTGAGGATTTGTTGAAAATCAACATCAATAATCAATTGTATTTCCCTTTCATGTTGAAGGACCTAAATGTTTAACCCTCACTTAGCTTATGAGATTCATAGCTTTGCATTTAGCTACTATAGATCTATGTCATTTCATGAGTCATTAAGAGAAATAAGGTTTTTCATCTGCAATAATCAGGTTCAGATTTATGCTTTAAATGCACTAGTACTATTCATCAGAAGCTGAAGGTTAACCTGCCTAGGTCTTACAGAGCCTGAAGTGAAGGAGTTATGCCTTAAAATTGGCCCAAGACTGTAGTCAAGTGTATCCATCATAGGAAGTTGCTAGCCTTAGATGCATTTGTCTAGTTTCTTGGTCATTTACAAAACTATTAAATCAAAAGCCAACATTTGGTATATATGAAGAACTTCAATTGTGAAGTTAGTGTGGAATGTGAATGATGAAAATTCTATGCAAAGTAATGTTATATGATGCAATTTGATATATGTGTTACCCTTTGTATGAACAAATGACAATCAGAAGAATTGTGAAGTATAGCAAGTAATTTAGTTATGCATAGTTAATGACAATCAGAAGATTTGTGAAGAATAACAAGTGATCCAATTTTGTATGTATATCTATTCTCTTGAAGAACTCAATTGCATAGTTGCATGTTAAGGCCATAAACTCTTCTTGCACACATTTGTATATGATCTACCAACTCCTAACAAGGTTGAAGCAACTCCTACTAGGGTTGAGGCTTCTAATAAGGCCTAGTCTCCTAACAAGGACTTGAGACACAATATATTCTTCATAGACTCTTAACAAGGTCAATATCCTTAACCAAATTCTTTATATAGTGAATCATCTTGTGTGTTCCATCCCCACAAGGGTTTTCTCTTGGCTAGGGTTTCCCTAGTTAACAAAATATGGTGTTATGAGTTCTCTTCATGTATTTTTGTTTAAATTGTTTAGCACTATCGGTTCTCTCTCTTATGCTTGTGGAAAAGTAATTAATAATATTCAGTTGTGGGTAAAAAGATTAAAAGTACTAATTCACCCCTCTCTTAGTATTATCTATTTTTAACAATTGGTATTAGAGCCTACTTATTTATAAGATTCTTAATAGCTTGAATAAGATCCCTATGGATATGGAACAATTGAAGAAGAATTTTGAAGAAGCTCTTGAACAAATTGATCTTCTTATTGATGAAAGAGATGGCCTAAAAGATAGATACAAAGATGTAAAAACTTAAATTAGTGAACTAAAGGATATGATAGATGACCTGAAGAAAAAAGGACCTAGTGAGAAAACTAGCGATGATGATATTGAAGATCTAAAGAAAGAAAATGAGATCTTGAAACATGAGTTAAAAATAGTTGAACTCAAGTTAAGTCTTAAGAAAAATGGAGGAAAGAATGACTCTAAAATAAAGGCTGAAAAATGCAGATCTAAGATCTCATTTAGGCAAGGTAACATCTAAATTGGAATCTATCAAGTTAGAGCATGCATAATTAGAAAAATATAACACTATTGTGAAAGGTGAATTGGTGCAAACCAAATAGCAACTTGAGAAATTATATACTAGTAGTGAAAAGATTGAAGAACAAATATCCATACACAGACCTAGTTATGACATGACTAGACTTGGATTCTTCCTTGGACAATCCACCAAGAAATCTGTTGAGAGAAAAGAACTTGATATGCCTGAAGTCAAAAAGGATCTAAGATAAGCAAAACAAATAATACATCTAAGGACAAGGAGAATGTTGTTCACTTTGAGAAATCTAAAGAATCTGATCAAGATGAGGATAACAGAAGAAAGGAATCTCATGCTAGTATAATGAACTTGAACATACTAGATATGATTACAAAGGTAAGTCATTTAAACCTATTTCAAATTTTTATTGTCATAATTGTCATGGATATGGACATATGGACATAATGTAGTAGATTGTAAGTAACATAAATTTGATAATAATAATGAAAATAGTAGAATGTCTAGGAACACTAACCATGCAAGAAGTCAAAGATAATCTTACAAAAATGAAGATAAATTGTTTGTTATAGGTGCAACAATCTTGGACACATTGCAAGGAATTTTGGAGCACTTGAAGACCAAGAGAAAGAGAAAAGAAAAAATGTACTTGTATGTCAGTTATGTAATAACTTTGGATACAAAAAAAAGTTCTATAGAATGGATAGAAGAAATTTAAACAAGAATCAAAATTATAGAAGGAACAATAGAAGAAATGATGGCAGTCTGAAGGAAGAAATGAAGGAGCTAATAGAAGAATTTAAGGAAACATTTTTTAAAGCAAGATAAGATGAAAGTTCTCACACAATTTAGGAAGAAGCTCATCCTAATGTATCTTATGAGATAGTAAAGTCACTTATTGTCTATGACTCACCCTACTAGAATTAAGCATTCTCAGTGAACAGTGTATCAATTATTAGTAACTAATGTTAGAGGGAATATCATAGGTTATGTAGTTAACTGCATGTACTAGACATTGCGAGGAGTCTACAGTTAAGTGTGCATTGCTTAATATGATTAGGATAAGGATATATAAGAAGAATAAGCTCTCTGTTATATAGAGACAATATATTGAACTAGTGGTAGATATGCATTTAATGCAAAGTACAAATTGCAAAAGATTTAAAGGATGCAAATTGATTTGCAAACATCATTTGCTTGTGTGAAATCTAAAGTGCAAGATTAAAGCAAGATTTGAAGTGCTAAAGAAGTTTGCAGATACATGAATTTTTTGAAACCCTAAAATGTGAAATCAAGGTATTTTAAAAATTTTTTAATTATATTTTTAGAAATGGCAAGACAAGAAGTTTTTAATGTTAGCAATAGACCTAGATACAATTTTAGGAAACACCCATTTGTCTCTCTACTTGATAACCCTGTTGGAGCATTTTTGCAAGTTCTAGAAAATGTTCTTCATGTCAAAGATATAAGAGGTTATATTCACTATAAAATTGAAAGCATAGGAGATACAAAGATTCATAAGGAATTGGAGAAAATGTGTAACAATGATTTGTCACTAAAACTAGAACATGCATACCTAGAACAACTTAACCTAGTTAAGTATATGTTCTATACAGACTTTGATAATCAAGAATGGACAAGAATAATTCTAAGTAGAGTTCATGATGACCTTATATGGCTGGGAGATTCTATCATATGTATTGATAATGACCTAATTTACAAGGTCATAGGTTTAAACAATGAAGGATGCAATCCAATAAACATAAAGAATGTGCACAAGTTAGTTGAAACAAATCTCAGCACATGTTTTGATGGTAGAAAGATGAAAGTAAACACCATTCAAGATGATGGAGTGAGACTCATTAGTAAAATTTTGGGATACAATTTTAACCATGGAACTAGGATAGATTCAGTCCCTGCAGGATTTCTTCATGTAGCTTATATGGCAGTGAAGGATGAAGAGGTTAATCTATATTTGAATATTGTTGTTGTATAACATATCAACAATCAAGAAGTCTAGGAGCATAGTCTTTAGATTTGAATCCCTACTGAAAAATATATTCTTCTATGCAACAAAGAATTTTCCTGGTATCTCAAATTGGGATGGATGTGAATGCACAATACAGATTACCACTCATGCATTAAAAACCAAACCAAAAAAGTTAGAGACAATGATATTGATAGAATGATGAAATATTTGCAATATAAAATGAAGTTAAGGTGTAGGATACCTCCTACGCTAGTGGAAAAATATAAGGCTGAACTATGGTTCATGGTAGAAATAGATTTCACATGTATGGAGGCAGTAGTTCCTTGAGTTAAGTTCATAGAACCTATGGGTTATGAAATGAGTGAGGAATTGATTGAAGGATATGTGAAGATAATCCTACACTAATAAGTTGATTTTGAATGTCCTAGATGGGGGACATATACTAAGAAAATGAGAGAAGTTAAAACAAGTCAAATAATCAAGGACTCCAAGAAGAAGGTAGAAAAAGTGATTGATTCTATCTTGAAGGAATCAAGAATGTCAAGAAAGGAATTTGAAGAGGTGAAAGGGATAGCCATGGAAATGAAGGCTAGTAGTCAACCTAAACTATTACAATGGCCATACCTACAGAAGAGGTCATAGTTTCCCAAACAAGTGTGCAAGCACCTATAGTGCCCTATGCAATAATTGCATAGCAGTAATATTTAAAGAACCCTAAGAAAATAGAGGAAGTGCCAGAACCAAGGAAGTCTACAAGGCTTGAAAACACAAAACCCTCTCCTAAGAAGAGAGTCAAACAAACTACAAGTGGTCCAAGCAAGAGGAGAAGAACCTTGCAAATTAGTTCCTCTAAATTTGAAGAAGAGACTGATGATAGACATGTAGAACCAATAGATCAAGAAGAAAATACTTTAGTAGGAAGAAAAACATGGAAACCAAAGGTAGAGAACCTTAACATGAAAATTATTAATGACAATAATTTTGTACAATTGAATAAGTACTATGAATTGTATAATAATATGGATAGAAGACAACTAGAGAATGTTGTAGTTAGAAATATGATCCTTAAAAACAAAGGTTTGATAGCATATGAGGTCAAATACCTAAATATTTGTACAATATAATTTTAAATAGAAAAAGTAGATTTATTGAGGAAGATAAGAAAATAAGAATTAATATGGTGAAAAAGCTATTTATTATAAATAACAAGGAATAAATAACTAAAATTCTAAAAGGAATAACACCATTATTAAGAAATAAGAAGAGATCCACTCTCCTCATGGGAGGAAATTATGAAGAAATAAATGTGGAAACTCAAAAGGAAATAGTCACATACATGTGTACTATGCCAAAGGAGAGTGTGCAGTCAAAGAAGGAAAGCCCTATGCCTAAGAAGTTTGAAAAGAGTGCGCAGACAAAGGAAACAAGTCCTACTATAATTAGTTCACCTCACAATTTTGAGCAAACAACTGTTACATCAATTTCAAGTGATTCACCACATATTACCATTGATAGTGAATCTATGCAAGTGGATGACACTAATGTGATAGTGGATAAAAATAAGGATCCTTTTAAAGATTTTGGTTCCAACATTGTTGGCAATATTGTTGATTACAACAACTCATTTGATGAAGAAAGAGGTCAGGAGCCTAAGGAAGAAGATGCACCCTCTGCAAAGAAAATTGGATCTAGCATTGAAGTAGCTACTTCAAGTGTTCCCTTAGTAATGACAATAGTAACACCCTCTACACCACCTGCATAAGCAACAGTGGTCACAACATCAGCAATATAGTCAGATGAAGAAGATGAGGCACAAAATCGTATATCTTCTTTAAGTAAATTTCTTGAAAAGGAGAAATCAGTCAAGTCTATTGAGATGAATTTAACTTTAGTTTTGGATAGATTGGAAAAGATAGTAAGTCATGTTGAAACACCTACAGATATCTAATAGAGAGCAACAATTTTGTATAAATTTTTTGATAATGAGTTTACAACACTTATCAATGTTGCTATAGTTCAAGCACAAACTAAGCATGATTGTAAACTTCTTAATACCATGTGTACAAACATAAGAAATGATATGTAAATGCTAAATATATGCATTAAGGAATTGAGATAGAGTATAGAAGAAGGGAAACAAACTTATGCTAATTGCAACTTGGCATACCTTCACCTTCAAGGTTTTGATGAGAAAATCAAAGAAAAGTTAACTAAAGATAAATTTCTAAAATATAATTAGAAGTTAGAAACCCTTGAGCATGTAATTCAAGAAATTCATGATAGCTTCCAGGATTTATAAGCAGAAAAGGAGAAATCTTTGAAAATATTTACACTTTTGAGAGATCAATTATCCCCACAGATTACATTGATAGAAAATTAGCTGGAGGAATGCTTTGTAGAAAAGTCCTCATATGAAAATTTTGTGGCTATAGATTTGAATGCAAACTCAGTCACATATGCTCTATGTGTTCTAATCAGTGTGTCTGATGCACTAAAACATAGTTGGAAGAAACACCTTGTGTAGTTAAAGACTGATTTCAGTGATTGTTTCTCCAAGTTTTGATATAGGTATCATATTTTGACAAGATTTTTCCTTTTATTGGCACCTTTGTCATTGATGACAAAGGGGGAGAAATAAGGAAAATTGTAATTGTAAATTATATAGTTATATCTTGAAGTATAGTAGTAAGTTTTTCTTTAAGAAAACTTTGGAATCAAATTTATAAGGGATGTAAACATTTCAAAACATGAATACAATGTTTTTACTATGTTATGCTTATTTACTTTGATTGGTATAAAAACGCATTTGGGACTTAGCCAATTTTCCCAAAATGTTGCCATCAATACCAAAGGGGGAGATTGTTGGCAATATTACCAATCGATCAAATAAGGTGAGATATGTGGTTGTCTTTTATGAAAATATTTGTTTTGCAGTTTAGTCATGATTATTTGTGAACAAAAAATGTCTAAGTATTAAATAGTGTTACAACAACATGACAAGATTTGTTTATAGTGGAATATTCTCTTGTGTAGTTAACCAAAGATGCATGACATCATCCTAATAATTCATACTAGTGCACATGTCTATACAAGAAACCGAGTTCAAATTATGAAGAAAATAGTGATGTAGTGATTTCACAATGCAGAACAAAGAATGTTAGTAGAATGAGTTAAGTGACTTGAATAATTGTTTTCATTATTAATTCTTGATGAGCCAACTCTAAGGATGATATGTGAGCCGACCAAGGAAGAATTTATTAATATGTTTGGTATATATGAAGAACTTCAATTGTGAAGTTAGTGTGGAATGTGAATGATGAAAATGTTATGCAAAGTAATGTTATATGATGTGAGATATGATGCAATTTGATAAATGTGTAGTTACCCTTTGTATGAAGAATAGATAATTAGAAGAATTGCAAACTATAGCAAGTAATTCAGTTTTGTGTAGTTACTAACAATTAGAAGATTTGAAAAGTACAACAAGTGATCTAATTTTGTTTGTATATCTATTCTCTTGAAGAACTCAATTGTATAGTTGCATGTTAGGGAAGTGGGCTCTTCTTGCACACATTTTTTTATGATCTACCAACTCCTAACAGGGTTGAGGCTTCTAACAAGGCCTAGTCTCCTATTAGGGACTTGAGACATTATACCTTCTTCATAGACTCCTAATAGGGTTAATATCCTTAATTAGATTCTTTATATAGTAAATCATCTTGTGGGTTCCATCCCTATTGGTGTTTTCCCTTGGCTAGGGTTTCCCTAGTTAACAAAATATGGTGTTATGAGTTCTCTTCATGTATGGTTGTTTATATTGTTTAGCACTATTGGTTCTCTCTCTTATGCTTATGGAAAAGTAATTAATAATAATCAGTTGTGGGTAAAAAGATTGAAAACACTGATTCACCACCCCCCCTAGTATTATCTATTTCTAACACTTTTATTTGCAATGAGGTTGGTCATATTGGTGCTAGATGTCCAAAGAAGAAGAAAAATAGAAGTGGAGACAAATACAAAAGTAAAAGAGTTAAGGACAAAAAAGATTACAAAGATAAAGGCAAGAAGTCTTGCTACATTGCTGAAGAGGAAACCAAAGATGGATCTGATAACCATGATGTTGAACTGGTGTATGTTATAATAAAGGATGATTCTAAATCTAATGAGGCAACTACACTAGTGTCTTATGTGAACAAGAATGACAGATGGATCATTGATAGTGGAAGTTCACATCACATAATTGGAGATAAAGGTAATTTCATTACCCTTGATTATTATGATGGAAATAGTCTAAGGTTTTGTAATGATGGCCCTAAAAGGATCTATCAAACTCACTAGAAAAGATAGCAAAGATCTATGACACTTATGGGAAACTAATTGGGAAATGTGATCATCTTAGAGTTAATCTATTTTATCTTGATATGAATAATGCTTCTTGTCTTGTTGTAGAATTTTATGATGTGTGGTTATGGAACAAGAGGTTATGTCATGTTAAATTTGATAATTTAGTCAGTATTAGTAACATAAAAAGAGTAAGAGGTTTTCCTGAATTGAAGAAACTTCATAATTTGATATGTAAACAATGTCGGTTAGGAAAAATGACAAAATATAGTTTTAAAAGAAAGAATCACACCTCTAAAGAAATTCTAAAGGTTGTTCATACTAATTTGTGTGGAGCAATTGATGTTCAAAGCTAGAAAGGTGACAAGTACATTATCTTATTTGTTGATGATTATTCTAGGATGATGAGAATTATGTTTCTAAAGTGGAAATCTAATGCTTTCCAAATGTTTAATTGGTACCTAACTAGAGTTGAAAAGGAGATAGGAAAAATCTTGTAATGTCTAAGATCTAACAAAGGTGGAGAATATATATCAAATGAATTTGAGATGTTCTATAATGATAGAGGAATCAAAAGACAAACTTATGCACCTAAGACCCCTCCATAAAATGGGATTGCTAAAAGGGGGAACAAATCTATAATAGACTATGCTGGGACACTCATGATGGAGAAGAATGTTGCTTTGAAATATTGGAGAGAGGTTGTAAGTACAACTGTCTATACCTTGAACCATGTGCAAGTCAAGAAAGGTACTCATTCAACACCTTTTGAATTATGGTATGGATACTCACCCAATGTAAAATAGTTTAAGGTATTTGGAAGCAAGTGCTACATTTTAAAGTTTTTAGGAATGGTAAATTAGATGTTGAAAGTGAAGAAGGCATATTCCTTGTCTATTACACAAGATCTAAATCCTATAAGTGTTTAAATACTAACAAAGTTGTGGAAAGTGCAAATGTGAATTTTGATGAATATATAGAGGTACATGGAGTTGAACCTATAAAGGAACCTAAAGAGTACAAATCTTTTGTATACTTTTATGAAGGTATGCCTACTAATGAAGATGTTGTAAACCAAGCTATAAATCAACAGTAAGTTTTAGTGACTATTGAGACACATACAATGAATTTTGAGTTGCATTCAAGAACTGAGTTACATTCAAGAATTGAGTTGCAGATAGAATTTGAGGTTCATTATGATTCTGAGATAAGTGTACATGGAAGAGATGTTGAATTAATAGATAAAGAAGTACATATTGATTCTAAAGTTTATAGACCTAATGAGGAAAGAAGAGCAGAACCAAGATTTTTAAAGTATGTCAAGAAACATCACCTTGCTAAAAAAAATATTGGAGATAAAGATGTTATACCAATGAAAAGGAATGGGTTGAGAAGTGATACATGTTTGTTGAGCATGCATGAGCCTAAGACATTGAAAGATGGCTTAGAAAATGAGGATTGGAGAAAAGCCATGAAAGAAGAGATTGATTAGATTGAGAAGAACAAGACATGGACTCTAGTTCCCAAATCAGAGGACAAGAATGTGATTGGAACCAAGTGGGTGTACAGAAACAAGTTAGATGAAAATGGTGAATTCACAAGGAATAAGTCAAGATTAGTTTAGAAGGGGTACACACAAGAAGAAGGAATATTGATGGGGACACAACCCAAGCACATAATGGACACAACAAGAAAGGGAAAATTTTATTAACTATAGAAATATGCTAGTACACTTAGTGAAAAGAAAATAGACTTCAAAATACGCCCTATGGGCTTACAATAGTATAAAACTAGAGATAATTTCTTCTCCCAGTACCTTCTCTCAAACTCCACTCCGAACTGCCTTTTATAATGCCAAAAATGTTCTTAAATAGACTCTGGAGGGTTAAGGATTAGGAATACATTCTAGAAAGTGCTAGTTGGCATCCACCGACCAAGTAGAAGGCTCTATAAGTCACATTAGAACTCGGCACAAAATTAGAAGAATCCAAAAATGGTAACCAAACTTTTGAGAGGCATAACTTTTGAACCGTACCTTCGATTGATGAACTGTTTACAATTCTGGAAAGCTCTCAAAGTGCTCTATAGCCCTATGGACTAGCTCCACTCATCCCCCAATTTTTGGCCTTTTTTGAGGTCATTTAATGCCCCTAACTTGACTTTGAAGCATTCTTAGGAGGCCTCCAAAAATTGAAAAACTGTAATAACTTTCAAATTGTGGGGCCTTTTGACCTAATTCTTTTTCTAGAATGCTCTAAATTACAATTACATTCATGCGGCCAATTTAAACCCTCTAATTTACCAAAATGATGGCTCAATTACATACTCCTATTTTTCTGGCATTTACACATATCCCAAGGTGATTAGAAACTCTAACCCAGAACACTAATAGTGGAACTGTGAGAGTTGGAACCTTTATTTGACCCAAATGGGTATCCAGAAATGAAAACATATGAAACATAAATTAAGTCTAAGTACATTTTTTTGGATGACACAAGATTGCCTTTATACCTCTGGATGCTCCTGCATCAGACACCCAGGGTAGATTGAAAAGTGACCCTATCACTTTATGAATGGTAGAGGAAATCCTAAATGGGAAACCTTAGCTGTTGATATCCAAGTTGAGTCCTCTATCAACTGTCCTTTCCACTTGACCAGATACTCTTCATACTACCTATTTCTGGTACTCCTGCCCACATGATGATCTAGAATGTCTTCTATCTCCTCCTTCTTAGAAGTAGGAATTGGACATGGCTCTAACATCGGCTCCTCATTTGCACCATCATCATGATACTCTATTAAGTCTGCAATGCTGAAAATAGAAAAAATGTGAATACCATCTAGCAACTCCACCTTATATGCATTTCCCGAGTCATGTTTCTTCAAAATTTTGTAGGGGCCAAATTTCTTCATTTTCAGCTTGTTGTAAGTACCAGTTGGAAATCTTTCTTTTCTTAAGTGTACCATGACTAGATCCCCTACTTGGAATTCCTTATGTCTTCTCCTTTGATTAGCCCTAGCTTTATACTCTTGATTCATCTTGGTAATGTGTGCCTGAACCTCCTAATGTAGAAGCTTGATATGTTCAACAAATTCTTTAGCTTCAATACTTGTCCTCTCCCCTTGCTCTATCTTCCTCAATTCTGGTGCAGTCCTTGGGCTTTTGCTCTATCTTCCTCAATTCTGGTGCAATCCTTGGGCTACTTCCATATACAATTTGGAATGGTGATTTTCCAACACTCTTATTTATAGAGTTATTGTAAGCAAACTCTGCTTGTGGTAGAATCAAATCCCACCCCTTGGGCTTATCCCCAACTAAACATCTTAGCAAATTGCCCAGACTTCTGTTTACCACTTCTGTTTGGCCATCACTCTGCGAGTGATGTGTGGAACTGAATTTCAAGTCTATTCTCAACTTCTTCCACAATGTTCTCTAGAAATAGCCCACAAATTTAGTGTCTCTATAAAAAACTACACTCTTTGGGAGGCCATGTAGTCTTACCACCTCTCTAAAAAACAAGTTTGCAATATGGACAACATCATGAGTTTTATGACATGGAATGAAATGTGCCATTTTGGAGAACCTATCAACCACCAAAAATACTGAGTCATTACCCTTTTGTGTCCTTGGTAATCCAAGAATAAAATCCATACTTATATCCTCCCATGGCTTTGATGGAATAGGCAATGGCTGACATAGTCCAGTATTGTGACTAAATCCCTTGGCAACTTGACAAATCTGACAAATCTGTACAAATTTCTTCACATATTGTGAAATATGAGGCCAAAAATAATATTCTCTAAGAATGGCAATGGTCTTATGTCAACCAAAATGTCCTGCAATCCCTCCACTGTGTTTCTCCTTAATCAAATTTTCCCTCATGGAACTCCTTGGGATGCATAATTGACTACCCTTGAATAACATACCATCCTAAATTAGATAGTCTAACCACTTAGTTCTATCTACAACAACAGGCTCTTTAAAAGCTTTCCACACTTCAGCAAAATCAGGATCCTCAGGGTACAAATTCTTGAGTTCATCAAACCCAACTACTTCAACCCACATTACTGTAAGCAACAACTGTCTCCTACTTAGTGCATCTGCAACCCTGCTAGATTTTCCACTTCTATGCTTCAAAACAAATGTATAGCTCTGCAAGAACTCTACCCACTTCATATGCCTTTGATTCAATTTACCTTGGCTATTTAGGTACTGTAATGCTTGATGATCAGTATATAAAACAAATTCTTTTGGCAATAAATAATGCCTCCATTTCTTTAAGGCCTGAACTATTGCATAGAACTCTTGATCATAAACAAAATACTTCTTTTTTGCATCATTCAATTTTTCACTAAAATATGCAATAGGCTTACCTTCTTGGCTTAATACAGCTCCAATAGCACTGCCACTAGAATCACAATCCACCTGGAACACCTTTCTAAAATTTGGAAGTGCCAACATAGGTTGTTTTGTCACCTTCTTCTTTAGCAATTCAAAACTTCTCATAGCTGTCGCAGTCCATTTGAACTCTTTTCTATCCCCTCTTATTGTGTTAGTTAGGAGTGCATATATGCCACTGAAATTCTTAATGAACTTCCTATAAAAACTAACCAGAACATGAAATTATCTTACCTTAGTAGCAAACCTTGGAGTAGGCCATTCCAAGATGGCTTTTACCTTCTCTGGATCCATTTTGAGACCTTTAGGTGATATAACAAACCCCAAGTAGACTAACTCCCTTTTTGTAAAGATACACTTCTTCAGATTAATTAATAGTTTCTCTTCCCTTAATATTTCAAGGACATTACAAATATGAAATAAATTTTCTTCCAAAATCTTTTTGAAAATTAAAATATCATCCAAATAAACAATAACAAATTTTCCCAAGAACTTCTTAAGTACCTCATTCATAAGCCACATGAATGTTCTTGGGGCATTCGTCCATCCAAAAGGCATGACTAACCACTCATAAAGACCCTCCTTGGTCTTGAAGGTTGTTTTCTACTCATCTCCTCATATTTGTATCTAATGATAGCCACTCTTGAGATCTATCTTTGTGAAGTACTGTGCTCCACTCAAACAGTCCATAAGATCATCCATTCTTGGCAAAGGAAATCGATACTTGATGGTTATCCTATTTATAGCTCGAGAGTCTGTACACATCCTCCACTCTCCATCCTTCTTTGGTGTGAGTATTGCAGGTACTACACATGGACTGAGGCTCTCCTGAATCAAGCCCTTCCTCAATAGCTCCTGAACCTATCTATTTAGCTCCTTAGTTTTAGAAGGAGTCATCCTGTGAGCAACCTTGTTAGGAAAACTAGCTCCTAGAATTAAATTTATCTAATGACTGATTTTCCTTACCGGTGGCAATCCTTCTGGAACATTATCAAAGATGATATCTTAAAACTCACCTAGTAAATCTAAAACTTCAAGTGGTATTTCACTACTACCTTCTTTATCTTTCCTAGGGATCAAAGCATAGCACATATGTTGATGTTTCATGCCATCTAAAAACTTCCTTCCATCAACAAGACAAATCCTAGCACTGCTACATACCTTTTCGCCTTCCTTTTTCATGGGCTTCAGTTTTTGGTGAACTCCATCCTTTGTTAGAGAGTATGTGTTTGCATGACCATCATGTACTACATGCTTATCAAACTACCATGGTCTACCCAACAATATATGGAAAACATCCATTGGAATAACGTCATAGAGAACTTCACCATGGTAACTCCCAATTTTGAACTTCACTAGACATTGTTCACTTACCATGACCTTATGATCATCTTTCACCCAAGCAATTTGATAGGGTTGGGGGTGTTTCTCCCTCTTGAGCTTCAGCTTAGAGACCATCTCCTCTGATACCAATTTATTAGTGCTACCACCATCAATGATCACATCACAAAATTTATCCTCACACTTGCACCTAGTACGAAATAAACTCCTCCTTTGTCCTAGTTCAATCTCACCATTTATTAGGACTCTTTCATTTACTAAAGTCTCTCCTCTTTCTACATCCTCTGAATGTGATGATTATGCATCCTCATCCACATGAGCAACCCTAGCTTGACCCTCAGCTCTCCTATCTATCCTTCCTTGTTGTTGAGGCCATTCAAAGGCACAATGATCTTCTTCAGTGCAATGGAAACAAGTACCATGAAAGCCTCCTCTTCCATTTCCATGTCCTCTACCTCTTCCTCTCTAATTTCCAAAGTCTTGATCATGTGAGCAGTTGAAACCCTCATTCGTCTGGTTCCTACTAGTACCCACATTTTCATTTTTCTTTTGGGTTTCATTTCAGCCTCCAGATGACCTACCACTACCCCTTCCTCCTTGACCACACCCTCTTTTTCTCCCTTCAAACCTCTTATTTAGCTTCTCTTCAATTCATAGGGAAAACTAGTATACCTCTTCAATGTTGGTCATTCTTACCAGACTTAATTCCTCCTAGATGCTAGGTCGCAACCCAATGATATAATGAACAACCTTCTCTTTATTTGCTTCTACATGCCCTGTTCTAATCAGAAGTCAGTAAAATTTTTTTGTATATTCTTGGACTAATTTTCCTTCTTGCTTTAACCCATGCATCTTCTTAAACAAATCAAGCTCATAGTCAATAGGAATGAACTGCTTCTTTAGTTTGTCCACCATGCGATCCCACCTTGTGATCTTATCCTTGCCTCTTCTATTTCTTTCCAATTGGACCTCTTGCCACCAAATTTTGGCATGTCCTTTTAGTTTGGCATTTGCAAACTTAACCCTATTTGGATCCCTGATATCCTCAAACTCAAAGTACTCCTCCAGTTCATTGATCCAGTCGATCAACTCATCTAGTTTCAGATTTTCTTAAAATACACCTACATCAATTGTAGGTCTTTTTCCAAACTTAGTAATGGCCCTAAAAATCCTTTCCTCTGCCTGATTTAGAACTTCCCCATTAACTTCTCCTTCTGGTCTGATTTCTTCTTCTTCATTATCATCCTCACTTTCGTTCCCTGTGGCAACATTTGTTCCTCTATGAAGCTCCTCTTGCAATGCTTGTACCTGCCTTTGGAGGGCTCTAACTTTTTGAAGATTAATAGCTCTAGCCCTTCCACCATGCTCTCTTCATGGAGGCATCTTCTTAACTCAAACCCACAACCACATAGTGCTGGTGCAAACTACCTCACAATCGACACTTTGTCTACACACTCAAGAAAACCAGCTCTGATACCACTTGATGGGGACACAACCCAAGCACAGAATGGACACAATAGGAAAGGAAAAATTTTATTAACTGTAAAAATATGCTAGTACACTTAGTGTAGAGAAAATAGACTTCAAAATAGGCCCAATGTTCTTACAATAGCATAAAACTGGAGATAATTTCTTCTCCCAATACCTTCTCTCAAACTCCACTCCAAACTACCTTTTACAATGACAAAAATGTTCTTAAATAGACCACAGAGGGTTAAGGATTAGGAATAAATTCTAGAAAGTTCTAGTTGGCATCCACCAACCAAGTAGAAGGCTCTAGAAGTTGCATTAGAAGTCGGCACAAAATTAGAAGAATCTAGAAACAGTAAGTAGACTTTCAGGAGGCATAACTTTTGAACCGTAGCTCTGATTGACAAACCATTTACAATTCAAAAAAGCTCTCGAAGTGCTCTATAGCCCTATTGACTAGCTTTGCTCAACCCCCATTTTTTGGCCCTTTTTGAGGTCATTTAATGCCCCTAACTTGACTTTGAAGCATTCTTAGGAGGTCTCCAGAAATCAAAAAACTGTAATAACTTTCAAACTGTGGGGCCTTTTGACCTAATTCTTTTTTTGGAATGTTCTAAATTAAAATTACATTCATCTAGCCAATTTACACCCTCTAATTTACTAAAATGATGGCTCAATTACATACTCCTATTTTTCTAGCATTTACACGTATCCCAAGGTGATTAAAAACTCCCAAAACACTAATAGTGGAATTGTGAGAGTTAGAACCTTTATTTGACCCAAATGGGTATCTAGAAATGAAAACATATGAAACAAAAAGTAAGTCTAAGTACATTTTTTTGGATGACACAGGATTGCCCTTATACCTCTAGATGCTCTTGCATCAGATATACTATGGAGAAATATTTCTCCATTACAAGATTGGGAGTAAGAACACTACTTGCTTATTTTCCATACAAAGGTTTCAAAGTTTATCAAATGTATGTGAAGTCATCATTTTTGAATAGAATATTAGGAGATGAGGTTTATATAGAATAGCCAAAAGGATTTTTTGATGCTAACAACAAGAATATGTTATGTAGTCTAGAAAAATCTATATATAATTTAAAGCAAGCCCCAAGAGCATGGTATGAAAGGCTTCACAATTATCTTGTGAAGATTGGTTTTAGAGGACTAGTGATAAAAACAATTTATACTTGAAGATAGAAGGAGGTAAAGGTATTTTACTAGCTGAAATTTTTGTTGATGATATCATATTTGGAGGTCAAGATACATTATGTAAGCCATTTGCAAATGAAATGAAGAAAGAATTTGAGATGTCTATGTTTCGAGAGATCAAGTTCTTTGTTGGTTTGCAAGTATATAAGATGAAGTATGGTATATACATTGCTAAGTCTAAGTATAAGAAATAAATATTGAATTTTTTTGGATTGGAAGATTCAAAACTAGTTAGCACACCTATGGTAACATGACACAATTTTTCAAAGAATGATGATTCTACTGAAGTGAATCAAGCATTGTTCAAGTCTATGATTGGAAAATTTTAATATGTAGTACATAGTAGACTTGAAATTTCATTATCTATTAGGATTGTTGCAAGATTCTCTAAAAATCCTAAGGAGAATCATTTTATGGCTATTAAGAGAATTATGAGATATTTGAAAGGAATAGAAGACTTTGGTCTATACTACAAGAAAACTAAAAAATTTGAGTTGAGAGCCTACATTGATGTTGATTGGGCTAGAAACATTGATGACAAAAAGAGCACAAGTGGTGGAGCATTTTTCTTAGGAAAGAGGTTGGTCACCTAGACCAACAAGAAACAAAATTACATATCTTAATCTAGTGTTGAAGCTAAATATGTGACTACTTTATTGTATGAAGGAAGAAATCATTGAACCTGTGGTACTTTATTGTGATAATACAAGTGCTATAAATATATCAAAGAAACTTGTGATGCACACAAAGACAAAGTGCATTGCAATCAAATATTATTACTTGAGAGAGTTAGTTCAAGACAAAGAAGTAAGGATGAAATATGTGAATGCAAAAGAATAGATAGCTGATATATTCACAAAAGCTTTACCTAAGGATGCTCATGAGTATCTAAGATGTAAACTAGGGGTGATACCCCTATCCAAAGCTACTTAATAAGCATAAGTATTTTCCTACATCAACTAAGTTGAATGTTGTATCTTCCAACTTGATGCAGTGGATATTACTTTAGGAGTTGTCTAAAGTAATGAAGGAGTTGAATTAGAAGATTTATAGTCACACGAAAGGTGATTGGGTGAGAATCTAAAATTGATACAGTAAAGGAAATTGACAAAGCTTATATTATCCTACACAAAGGAAGGACATGTAGTATACTGGTAGAGGGAGAATTTTCACATATTTATTTTCTTTTTGGTATTGATTTGTCATCAATGCCAAAGAGGGAGATTGTTGATATGAGATTGTTTTGAAGTGAAGAATCTGTAATGGAACAATCATTATTTTATCAATGATGTTTAACGTACTATCTGCTAATGAGATAATTTCTTTTTGGTCTAAAATTTATCATTTAATTGATTGATGAAGAGGATTTGAAAAGAGGAGATAACAATAGCACCTAGAGAAAGATTGGGTTATTTGGTTTGTAAAAGAAGAACTAAGACTAAGTAAGGCATAGTATATTATTTATCTAATCAAATTTTGAAATGAAATATTACTCAAGTTAAGACTAGAAGAAGAATAAGTAGGAAAAGAGTCTACCAAGCCTTGTCGAGTAGTTAGTGCAAGCCGAGTAGAAATTAAGAAGTTGAGTGAAAATCAAGAGGTGTTGAGAAAAGATGAAATGCAGTGCAAGATGAGCAATTGTTATTATATGTTGAGTAAATTTTAGTTGGTGCCAAGAATTAGTTAAATTTTTTGTTTGTTGAGTGAACTAGTATTTTTCAAGTGATAGAACAATATAGTTATTGAGTGACAACAAATAGTGTTAAATTGAAGATTTGATGAATTTGAGTTGACTATTTTTTCTTCAATTGTGTGAAGTGTGTGGGAGATAACTATGATGAGATTGTGGAACATAATTAAATGTAAACCATTTTGAGGTGAATTCAAGGAAGATTGTAGAAGAAGTTTCTAGAATAATGAAATAGAAAAGTGGGTAGATTCATTATATCCTACCTAACCCTAAAATGGATGATTGTGGTTAAGCAACAAAAGATCTAAATTATCTATTTATAGAGATATCTAATTAGAAGAAAAGGGTGTCATGTGTGAGAACCTAAGGAAGACAAGAAGTCTAGGGTATTGCTTCATTTAGTGGCCAAAAAAAGGTGACTATAGTTGGCATGTAAAGAAAGAAGGCTTAAGAGTATGAATGGTTGAAGGGTGAATAAGCTATCAAAGCTTAAGTGTGTGAATGCCTAGTAGAATTGGAATTGAAATAGTGATCTATAATCTACAAGTGAGTTGTAATTCATTATTATATCAAGCCATATTGTTACTTTCTAGTGATTGTATCAATTTAGGGTAAATCCTTTGGATTAAGGTTTACCTAATAGTCATTTGTAAATCCTTTAATTGGGTGACATTATAATAGAATGGTCTAAAGTCCTTTAACAAGGCCCACTCCTAATAGGGTGATTGAAATCCTTTAACCAAGTCACATTTAACAGTGTGTATTGTAACCTTTAACATGGTTGGCCTTTTATAGGGCATCACTTCATAAGAGTGAGAATTAGTAGCATGTTACTAGTGGTTTTTCCCAAATTGGGTTTCTATGTAAAATCCTTGTGAAAAATGTGATATTGAATTTATTATGTTCCATGTTTACATTTTTGAAAAGTTTTTTTGAACTAGGATAGTAACCTACAAAGTTTAAGTATTATATGATCTAATTGGTGAATGCATAATAAGTTTTTATGGATATGGGTCTATTAAGAACTAAAAAGATTTATTTGTACATCTGAACCTTGGATAATTGATTTAGCCCCCCTCTTAGCTATTCTAAAGAATTCCAACACAAGGCAGGGGCAAGGAACCATTACAATTAACACAAGGTCTTGGAGAAGATAAAGAAGAGGGTAGTGGTGATGAGGATGGAGAAGAACAAGAACTTAGGATTAAAGCCTTAGTAATTGTTACACCACCTAGTAAGAAGGCTAAAAGAACTACAAAGAAGCTAGAGGTGACACCCCTCTCTCCTCCACCACCCACCAAACCTAGGGCTAGGGTAGTAGATAGTGTAGAGTAGTTTGCAAAACAAAGAGTAGTAGAGAATACTAAGAAAAATGGACCAAAACCAAAGGGAGGAAGATTGGTCAAAGGACCACCCATAAGAAGAATCAAATCTATTGATGAGGTGTGTGCAAACCTAAGGAGATCATTAGGTTTATCTAATTTTAGATTTGCGAAATATGATACATTGGATAATGATGATAGAAAATAAGTTGAGGAGGCCATGATAGATATCATGGAAATTCAAAAACTAGCTCCAAATGAAATAAAGAAGAAGATACCTATAGATATGTATAATAGACTTGTTAGAAGGTGGCAATAGGAAGAAGATGAAGAGAGAAATATAAGGACTAACACATGGGCAATTTTATGCATGATCTATCACAAGATTAGATGAAAACATTTTTGGAGAGATACAATAATATATTCTTTCCTAAATTCAAAATTTTATGTTATCACAAAATAAGGCTGTTGTTGTAATTTAGTAGAATTAGTTACTCTGGAAGAGTATTTTTGGTCTTACAACAAAAGAAAAAGACACTAAAATAGTTATTATAGAAGATGATGATAGTGTGATATGAGTTCATGTGTGTTGAGTCTACAAGGTAGCATGTCGCAAATTCATGCCGACGCTCTTCACATGCCCTTAGATTTAGACACGGAGGAGCAAGAGATAGAAGAAGCTGATAAAACCCTAGTGTAGACATTCCTAGCACAAGTCAAGAAGGACAAAAAGTTTTAGAGCCTCACATTGAGATAAATAAAGAGGAAAATAAAGAAGATCTAAGTGCTACAATTTTTGTCTCTAGTACTAATGCATAAACTATTGGAATTCTCAAAATGGGAAGAGTGGTTCTGAGAGGGGGGGGGGCGGGGGGGTGAATCAGAAGTACAACACTTTTAACCTTTTACATTCCTTTAAACATATAATTGAAAAGCAAATTGAATGCAAGTAATCATATAAGTAAACATGAAATGAAAGCATGCATCAACACATGACACAAGAAATTTGGTAACCCAAAAACCCTCCAAGAATAAGAAGGTAAAACTGGGGTGGGGATGACACCCACAAAAATTACCATAGCAATATGTTCAACCACTTTTGATGATCTGCCCTGTTAAAGGCCTACCTTGTTAAAGGCTTTACACTGTGTCAATACTGATCTAGTTAGAGGATTTACAAACACTTTACATGAAGTGTCACCCTGTTAGAGGATTTACAATAGGTTGTTAAACCCACCTAATTTAATAGGATTTTCATCACCTTCTCCAAAGGTTCTCCTACTTAGCTTTTAAGCTAACCTATCAATATAGGATTTCAACATTTAATACAATGGAAAGAAAGTATTAGAACATTTGACCTGATAGAGTGCAATCTTCAATTGTTGGGTTTAGGTACTAGGTTTTCTCTTCCTGTTCTAATCCTTGCTTGATCTAATCTCTATATGTGTCCCCTGTTCTATTTTGATCAACTAGATATGTAATTGCTACTCTTTTCACTAAGTCCTTTATACCCTTGCTGATTTCTCTATTTGTACAACAGTCTCTTGGCAACTTGATAAATTTGACAACCTCGACATTATGGTGTCCAAGTCTCCTTGTAAAGACATTGTGGACTTAGGGTTAGGTGTGGATCTACGATCCACATTGAATCTCAAATTCCCACTCATACCTTGCATTTTTCTCATTGGTTGCATGCTCTCTCTATTTTTCTAATTGGCTGCATGTTGATATCATAGGTAAATGTAATGATTTGATCTTATCTTCTTATCACTTTGTGAGTCATGCAAAAATGGTTTTACATCTTAGTTTGTGAAGGCACAAACTATTATGCTGATTCTATGTTACTTGACACATATTATATTATTGGTGCTTAGCACATGAATGTTCCTATATTGCTCGGCACATGTTACATTTCTAGATTGCTTGGCACCTATTACACTCTATGTTTCTTAGCACGTGAATATTCCTAAATCACTCGGCACATGTTATGCTCTATCTTTCTCGACATGAACCATGACTCGACAGTTGTATACTACTTGACATCTATTACTTGCTCAGCATCTAAAGTCACTTGGTACTTGTTAAGATTCTAACTCAGCAACTACTATAACTCACTCAACATACATAGTGCACTTGGCATATATGGTGGCATTGGTTAAGTGTGTTGACACTCAAATTTCAAGACCATTCTAAGACCAACAATCTCCCCCTTTGACATGAGTGTCAAAAACACTTAACTATGCATTAATGAACTAGTCTGATTGAGTATATTCTTTACTCTTGCTCAGTATACATGCAAAATTTCAAAAATTGTTCAAAACTTTTGTGAGCAACAATATACCTTATGAGTCCCCTTGAGTTGATTATGCCTAGTCCATTCTTGAAACTAAATTCTATGCTAATGTGCTTGATTCTCTCTATCCTTTGTCCTATTCCTATTCCCTATGCATGTATACTATATTTGATCTATTTTTCACATGCTTGTCAAAATTCTTGCATCTCCCCCTCACTTTGTCTTATTTCTTGTCTCTCCCTTTTTGGCTATCTATAGACTTTCCACTTTATTCTCGAAATGAATGAAAGAATGTAATCAAAATTTGGTATTCTCCATATATCTTCATATATCTCCCCATATATACATATCTCACCCTAATGTATATATATTAATCTCCCCCTTTTTGACACTGATCTCAAAGGGTTCTAAGGAGTAATACCATACTTAGCAAAAAATGCACTATTTACCTCTAGTAGTATCTTTAAAGCTGCATCCCAATTCTCTAATGTAGTGTCCAGTGACTTGTGCTAGATGGTAGTCTCTACAACAAGGTGCACAAGTCCATCTAGGGTAGAAAGATTTGGATCTTTCTTTAGGACTATTTCTACATATGCTTGCTCCTTGTGGAGGACCTCTAAGTGTGGGGTTATGGAGGACTAGATTTGCATCAATTTTTCCTTTATGTTTCCCTCCTCTGCTGTTAATATAGCTAATTCCATTTGTGTGTGAAGTGTCTATGCAAAATGCTTCTCACTCTAAACTATATTTGTTGGAAGCTGCATGCTAGAAATCTTGAGATTTCTTTCGAAGCTCATTATTCTTTGGCTAGTCTCTTGTGTGAAGTTGGAAAAAACACACAATTTTTTGTACAATGAGAAAGTGTTCCCAAGTACAATTTTCATTGTTTCTAGTTTCTTATCCAATTCAACTTGTGCTAATGTGATATCATTTGATATTTTCTCATTTACTTTGCCCTAGAATTTTCTTTCTGTCCATTCCATTAATTTTACATTTGTATCATGGTCTACATTAGTCACCTGATCAACTATATCTGATAGTTGTTCTATTATAGGCCTTGTTTCATCTGGTGACTGCAAGCTGAAGGCATCCATGAAGATGTCCTTTATCTCATTCAATGCTTTCCTATACTTGTATTCTCTTCTCAATACTTCTTGTCTCTATCTCCTATCCAGTGCACCTTGTATTACATTTATCTTTTCTATGGTGAGGGTGTTGGATTCATAGGATGAAATGATGATCTCTTCATCAAGTTCAAGATCTCCATAGTGAATTATCTTGGCTACTTTTCTAGAGCTTGAGCCTAGTGTTTGAACTTGTATTGATATCATGTCAGTGCTCAACTTCTGAAGAGTCTGAGTTGGAGTACCAATTTTCGGTAATTCAACCAATGTCTATATTGTAGCTTGCTCCTCATCTCTTGTTTATTCCTTCTTTTCTTTTGATTTTCCTTTATCACTGTCAATTGTTGGGTATGAACCTGTTGACTGTTCTTGTTTTCCTATATCTTTCCTTGTTGCTGCACTCAGCATCTGAAGTGCATCACTTACTGCTTTTGGTGGAGGTGGTGGTGGAAGCATCAGAATGTTAGTTCTAGTAGCTATGTATGTGAAAGGTGTATCCTTTAGCTTCACCTTTTCCTTTTGTGGGGCTGCTACTACTCTTTGTAGTTCATCTACACTCACCAATACAAGGCTTGTACACAACTATGCCTATAGAGTAGATTGGTGAAGGATCTTTGAGAGATCCTCTATAATAAGTGGATTGATGTTTTGACATGAAGTTTCAATAACATCCTCTATTTTTATGGTCTCTGCAGGTGTGATAGTGGCATGAGGAGGGCTAGGAGGTGGCATTTGTGTGTCTTGCACACTTTTTTCTTCATGTTCATCTAATTCCTTTTCCTCTCCTTTAGCTGTATTTTCTTCTTTTTCCTCCTTTACTTCCTCTTCTACTCTTCCTTCCTCACCTTTCTTCTCCTCTTCATCTTTCTTCTCTTCCACTTTCTTTGTTGCCTCTTTTGCTTCTTTACTCTTTGAGCTAGCCTCTACCTTATATTCCTCATCAAATACATAATCAATTTTCTTGTATATTGACTTCCACAATTTTGTGGATTTATATACAACATCCTCTATCTTATTTTGGAGGATATAAAATGCTCTATTTTTAGGAGAAAATTTTCTATTATGCCTTTTATTTTCCTTAACTATTTGACCTTTAGTCAGGTCTGGCAACACTTTAGCTAGGGTTGATTCTCTTATCTCCTTTTCCATTTGTAAACAAAAATGCCACTTATCTTCAACTATCTTGTATAGCTCCTTGGGAATTGTAATATCTAATCTAGAGGAGTGTGTTTTTATTTGGCCATCATTGCATACATTGATTCCTCTATTTTATTTTTCTCTTTTCTATTGAGCTTATTAAAGTCTATAGTCTTTAAACCATTCAAGTTTACTTTTCTAATATTTACACACAACTTGTTAGTGTTAGACTTGGAGGGATGACTTACCACTCTAAATTGGCTATTGTCATTTGACTCTATTCTTTCTTCATCTAAGTTTGGTTGGGAAACATATTTCATTCTCTTCCTTGGTTCTTCACTAGTCTACTTTGTGGCTTTCTTCTTCTCTTTGGCTTCATCTTTTTCCTTTTGAGTTGCAGCTTTGGTGGTAGCCCTTGTAGTAGGCTTCCTTGTTTTGACTGCAATGGGCTTTTTCCCCTTCTTTGCCTTAGGCTGGAATGCAAGTTGAGTTTTGGTTTTCCTTTTGGTAGCTTTGGCTTTAGTGGGTGCTTCCTTGGCTTCTTCTTCATTGTCCTCTCCTAGGCCTTGTGTCAGTTCTTCTGGCTGTTGCCCTTGCTCACCTTCTACTTCTTCTACTTTTTTTTCACCTACTTCACCTTCAATGCTTGCCCAAATGTCTTCTTTATCTTTCTTACCATTTTATCCTTCGTCTTGATGATAGAAGTAGTTTTCAATTCAGTCTCAACTTTAGACTTAACAATATCAAAAGTCCTAAAGTCAGAAGCATTCTTGTCTATCTCTTCTACAAGTAAAGAAGTGATTGCAGCTAAAGCTTGGTCTACATCAAGCTCATATCCAAGAAATAAATGTCATTACATGATGCTCAACCAGTGATACTGGTATCCTCATCCTTTGATTCATGGATTTCTTGAAGTCCTCAAAGTAGCTTGTCTTCTAAGCATCAAATTTTCATTGATTTGTTGTAGCATGAGTTCTACTAGATCATAAGTGTGATCCTTCTTCACAAGTTTATATGCAATATCTACTACTATACATGGAACTCTATTTAATCTTCTTGATTGATAGAATTTGTGAGATATGACTCTGATGACAAAATCAAGTAGGGGTTCAGTGATGGTGTCAATAGTCATTTCCCCTATTGTTCCATTTGGCACCAATATTTTTCTCTATGGCTTCCTTTTTGTCACTTCTCAGGGTCTTAGGTTGATCTAGGGTTGGGAATCTAGTAACCCTATGAAAAAATTTCTTCATGATCTTCACTATCCCTATTTCTAACCAAAATGATCCATCATGAATTCAGCTCAACACTATACAAATCCATTTAGTCTTGAATACAATGGGTAAAAATAGGGCTTTAAATAAAACCCTTATTCTCAACTACTAAGAACTCATCCTTCAATATACCCTTGTCACACACCTTATCAAAGGCATTAAAAATTTCTAGGTCACCTATGGCTCCAATCTTACAGTTATAACATTTCCTGATGTCTTGGACCATTACAACTTTGTCTAGAATAGTTGACAAGGCACTAGCTGGGTTGTTTTTATATGTGACCTCAGGAATGGGTTTAAATTCTAGTTGCTTAACCTCATTACTAATAAGTTGGACTTCATGACCATCTTTTTTGTTTGTGGTTTTAGACCTAGATGCTATCTTGACCGAACTAGGGTTTAATATTTAAATAAACTTTCAAATACTACGTAGCTCGACACTTGATGAAATACCTTTGAATCAAAGAGTTTAGGTTGAATTGCTATTGAGATCAGTGCAAATCATTGCTAAATCACTGTTTGATTGCCTCTTCACTCTTCTCATTTGTTCTCTATGTATGAATGACTTGACAATGAGTGATTTTCAACTTTATTAGGCTCAAAACCTAACATTTATTTCATAGTGCTTACAACTATACACTCAGCATCCATTATTTTTTGTTTACTCAGCAGCCACTAATAAATCTCATTTGGCATCAACTAGACTTTCTAGTTTGGCATAGACTGGAGTTTCACTCAAAATTCAAGGTTAGCTCAGCATCTTCTACAAAATTTTCAATTTTTAACTTGACATCTTTTCTCATGCAAATTTCTTCTTGGCAACACTTCTTTGTTCTTTTGGGCTGTTGTATGATACATCTTTATATATATCAACCCATGTACCTATCTTGTGCTTAATTAGATGAAGTTTGATCACTTGACCTCTTGGGTGAAGTGATCTCTCCATTGGATGTACTTGATCCATCTCTTCTTTGCCATGTCTTTTTCATTTCTACCCTAATGTATTCCACATCAACTTTTTCTTTACCCTTGTTGAGTTCTAACTTGGGTGCCTTGGCCTTTGTTGGGAAATACCTACTAACATGTCTTATCTTCAAGCAACTAAAGCATGTGGTTTGGCTTAACCACCTATTGTAATTTCCTTTGAAGTGTGTTCTTATGTAGTTTTGAGGAATATGACCATATTCCTAATAGTAGCAACAACTTTTCCTGGTATTGTAATCCCAATTGTAGTGGTGTGCATAGTTATTTTTCCTTACAGGCTAATTAGATGTCCACATAGGTTTTGATCTACACTCAAAAGCTCTATGTCCATACTTTTTGTAGTTGTAGTAGTGACCATAAAATTTTGGTGTCATTATGGTCTTGGTTCTAGAGTCTTATGTTGAGTGTCCTTGCATGTTACACTTGTGACAATAACCTTTGTTTTTAGATGTTCCTACTAATTGGTCTTTCTATTCATGTAAACATTAGTAGTGTGCCCCTTTTTATTATAGAAATGACAAATGAGTTTATAGTTCTTACCTTTTTTGGTCCTTTCTTTTGTATTCTTAGATGATTCTCCTTGTTTAGTGCTAGTGTAACCAAGTCCTAAGGTGTCATTACTAGCCCTTGGTGATTTTAGTAGTTACTAAAAGTATTTGATAGCCTCATTGGGTTTGTTGTAACTTTTTTCTATCTCCTTTTCTCTCTTCAATTCATTCTAAAATTGTTCATTCTACATCTTCAAGATGGAGATCTCAATGTCCTTCATGTTTAGCTCATGATGAGCATTCATCATCTGGCTTAAGGTGTCTAATTACATGTTTGAGATCTTTGTGAGTTCTGTGGACTTCTTCCCAAGTTTGATTGCAAGGTTTTTTTTGTCATCCTCAAGCATGGCTCTATCCTCAATTGCTCTCTTCTTTTGTTTATTTATTTCACATAGCATCATGGCTTGTGATTCTTGTTCCATGTTAAGAGATCTTATCTCTTCTACTTGAGCTCTATTTTTCTCCATCAATTTTGCTATTGCTGCATCAAACTCCTCAGAATCTCCATTGGAAAACACTTGTGTGGTGTCAATCTCCTTATAGTGTATGTCATTTTCAGTTATGGCTATCTCCTTTCTTCTTTTCAAGGATTTTCTCAGTTCCTCTCTAGCTTCCTCTACCTTGTGTAGAGTGAGATGCACATGATTCACTTGATTGTCAATAATCTTCCCAAGTTTGAAGACTTCCATCCTTAGACCTTTTCTCTAAGCTGTTAGGCTTCTTCCTTGTGAGAACTAATAGATTTGGTACCAATTGTTGGAATATTCAAAATGGGAAGAGTACTTTTGAGAGGGGGGGTGGGGGGGGTGAATCAAAAGTACAACACTTTTAACCTTTTACAATCCTTTAAACATATAACTGAAAATAAAATTGCATGCAAGCAATCATATAAGAAAACATGAAATGAAAGCATGCATCAACACATGACACAAGAAATTTGGTAACCCTAAAACCCTCTAGGAATAAGAAGGTAAAACTAGGGTGAAGATGACACCCACAAAAATTACTACAACAATATGTTCAACCACTTTTGATGGTCTGCCCTGCTAAAGGCTTGCCTTGTTAAAGGCTTTATGTTGTGTCAATAGTGACTTGGTTAGAGGATTTACAAACACTTTACATGAAGTGTCAACTTTTTGAAGGATTTACAATAGGTTGTTAAACCCACCTAATTCAATAGGATTTTCATCACCTTCTCCAAAGGTTCTCCTACCTAGCTATTAAGCTAAGCTATCAATATAGGATTTCAACATCTAATAAAATGGAAAGAAAGTATTAGAACATTTGACCTGATAGAGTGAAATCTTCAATTGTTAGGTTTAGGTACTAGGTTTTCTCTTCCTATTCTAATCCTTTCTTGATTTGATCTCTGTATGTGTCCCCTATTCTATTCTGATCAACTAGATATGTAATTTTTGCTCCTCACACTAAGTCCTTGACACCCTTGTTGATTGCTCTATTTCTACAATAGTCTCTTAGAAACTTGATAACTTGGACAGCCTCAACATTATGGTGTCCAAGTCTCCTTATAAAGACATTGTGGAATTAGGGTTAGGTATGGATCTACAATCTGCATTGAATCTCAAATTCCTGCTCATATCTTGCATTTTTCTCATTGGTTGCATTCTTTCTCCATTTTTTTGATTGGTTGCATGTTGATATCATAGGTAAATGTAAAGGTTTGATCTTATCTTCTTATCCCTTCATGAGTCATGCAAAAATAGTTTTACATCTTAGTTTGTGAAGGCACAAATTATTATGTTGATTCTGTGTTACTCGGCACATATTATATTACTAGTGCTCAAAACATGAATGTTCCTATATTGCTAAGTACATGTTACATTTTTGGATTGCTCAACACCTATTACACTCTATGTTTCTTGGCACATGAATATTCCTGAATCAATTGGCACATGTTACACTCTATCTTTGTCGACATGAACTCTGACTTGACACCTATATACTACTCGACATCTATTACTTGCTCAGCACTTGAATTCACTCGACACCTATTAAGATTCTAGCTTGGCAACTATTATAACTCACTCATCATACATAGTGCACTCAACATATATGGTGGAATTTGTTAATTGTGTTGAGACTCAAATTTTAAGACCATTCTAAGATCAGCATAGACATGACTAAGTGATGATACCCCCCCAACCGTCTCCCAAAGAAGTGTCAAGTAGTAACACCTCTACACCTAGAGAAAATAAAGAAATAAAGGACCACTCTCTAGATATTTAAGTTAGTCTGGATGAAGTCATTGAGATTCCATAATTAGATTTGGTATATCTCACTCTTGAGAAAACATTTTTTCTACAAGAAATTCTATCAAAGAAAAAGAGACATGAGATACTAAGGAGAGAACACCAACAAAGGTAGGTATTTCATGATGTTTTTGTTGAGCCTTTTGATATTCAACCTTTTGATGGGAAAGTTCCAATAATTTCCTAGCTTGTAAATATTGTTGAATGAATAAATGTTGGAGATATAACATCCAACGAAAAATTGACAGATTGGTCTATAAAGAAAATTTAATATAAGGTTGTAGACAAAGTTTCTACAACAATTTTTGAACAAAAAGTGCAATTGTAGGAATATGTGCAGAACACTAAAGAACTAATTTAGAGAATACAGCATTTGTATAATATTTTATGTGATGTACCAAGATTTAAAAGTAATCTTTTGGCCAACATTCAAAAAAATCAAGTTGATATGAAGATAGAAAGAAACACTCCTTTGCAGCCAATAGAATCTATTTCACAACACTACAATATGTTAATAGATGCTCAAGGAAAATTGGTTTATCTTCATGTAGCTAAAAGTAGCATGAGATCATAGTTGATCTCTATTCAAGAAAAATTGATACCTCACTTGGAGATTATGCAGAAACAAATTAAAGAATCCCAAGATCTTATAAATGAAGATCATAATCTTTCAGTGGCTAATAGCTTGATTGATTTGGAAACAAGGCTACAGTTGTGGAATCATACTCTAGAATTGGAAAGAACCATTTTGGATTATGAACTTTCTATGATAACCCAAATTCATCAACTTTTTATTTATAAATATTGTTTGATTCCACTCATTCAACCGCAGTAGTAACCATACATGACAACTAGAAGGGGGAATGTAATGCTGATTACATTTATTGAATAGAGAAAAGAAGAAAATAAGATGTCATAGAGTTTAGAGTTCAGAAGACAATCTAAGTTCAGAGTCCCTAGCGCAATTAGAATGTAGAAGACAGGGTATGACACTGAAACAATAAAACTACTTAGGGTCATGTGTATATATTGTTCATTATTTTTTTATTTGGCATAAGACAAAAAAAATTGTGGTCCTATTTTTTTAAAACTAATTCATAAGCTTAGGAGGAGTACTCATATCGTATTTGTAATGATGTAATCATGAAAAAGTGTTTTTTCCATTAATGTCAAAGGGGGAGATTGTTGGTCTCTCTAACTACTATTGTCTATTAGTGTCAAACACTTAGTCATTTACTAGGCAAAGTTAGATAGTCATCACTATGACTGAGCTACTCTATATAGGTCAAATCAAGTATATAAACTTGTATATACTGAGCTATATAGGAGACAAGTAAGTATATGGTCACCAAGTATTTTCAATGTAAGTCGAGTGTAATGTCAAAAGAGAAGTTCAAGTATGTTAAAGCCAAGTTATATAGAAGGTACCAAACATAATAGAGACTAAGTGTCAATAGCATATATAGTGTGTGTTAAGTGTAAGAAAGAGTTAGTGTTGAGAAATGAAAAATGGACATTTGAGTCAGGAATGATACAAACTTTGAGGTAAAATATTTCAAGTTGATGTTGATGTGGTATTTAATATTTGTAGAGTTTGTTTGATGTAACAACTAGTCTTTCTCCTACCCCAATTTCTTCTAGGGTCTCCTTAGGTATCTCTATTTACCTAATAAGATTTATATCTACCTTATTCTCCTTAGGATCCCATCTATGAGGTCCTCTTCTTTTCAGCTAGTGAACATCAATTAGGTAGGATAACAACTCATTTATTACTTCCTAGGCATGTTAGCCCATCTATGATCAACCCTAACATCCAAACCAACACTCCAAGATGAATTAATGGTCATATAGGAAGGAATTAGGATCCCCTTCAATACCTATAACCACAATTGGTATTGAAACCCTAATTGAGCTCCAAGAATCCTATGAAATTGCACAAAAATGCTTGTAACAAGGCTTCAAGCAATTAGCTCTCCTAATGAAGAAAATCAAGAATAATTTGATAAATTCATTAACAAGGTGGTAAAATAATCCTTGATCCAAAAACCATTTTTAGAGAACTTAAGGATTTTGGTGGTCTTGGGTTCCCAATCAGTTCATATAGTATGACCTAGAAATGTGCCTAAAAACAAAGTTTCAAGGCTTTTAAAGCCTATCTAGCAAGAGCTTTCTTTTCACCTCCTCAAATCCTTAACTAATGGCTCCCATTGAACTTGGGGATTATTCTCCAATTTTACTACCTTACTTCAATCTTGATTGAAGCTAACCATTCCTTCAATTCCTCCTAACGTCTGCTGCATATTGTGATCCCTAGTCATGCTTCACTAGATCACCTAGGGCATCACCACAAAAATGTCTCCCTTTTTTTTATAGGGCCCCTCCTTCATTATAAAATATTTAAAAGGAGTAAGTTTCATAATTCCAAAATCTTGTATAGATCCTATGTTGGGAAGATGAGCTATGACCCAATTTTGCTCAATTGCTTGATTGAGAACAATAGGTAGATAGAAAATAAAACAATTTTAAAAACCAACTAAAAACCTATAAATTCAAAAATTAATATTATAAAAAAAATTAGATTTAATTCCTCTAATACTTCCAAACACTTAGAATCCAAATTCAATCCATGAAAATGCCAAAATACTCAGAAAGCATAAACTGTAACTATGTTCTTGGTGTTTGGTCTATACACACCAATTAACTAAAACTTCCAACCCCTTCAATAGCTAAAGGATCAACTTAAATACTCATCCTAGGTCCAATAATAACTAATTTATAAATTTACCAAGCCCCATATACAAATTTTCTTGAATGCAACAAAAATTTGTCAATGTTGTCAATTACAGATTGAAAATTTATGAGCAACTTTTACATCTTGTAGAGTTTTACCCTCAAATTTAGTCTAAATGGTACCTAACTTTACCAAAAGACTTAAGTGGAATTAAAACATGTAAAAAGGACCTTAAAACACTTAATTTGCCACTCTACCCTCTAAAACACAAAAATTCTATATTTGACCTAATCATGCAACTAGGAGCAATTACTTCCTCATAAGGCTTTCTACACTTAACATACCTCACCTTAGGACTAGGTTAGTCCCATTATTAATCTAGTGGTGTGGCTAGCACTAGTAGAAGATAAACTAAACATAGGATCCCTAGGTCTATCATGAACCCACCTAAGTCACCCTGCACCATACTCCCCCACAAAAGAAAACTATGTCACTCCTATGGATAATAGGTCTTGGGGAATGTCTACTTTGCTGAAGTCTACCTCAACAACCAAAGTTGCCTATAAATTTTGCTTGTGTTTCCACTTGATGAGGTGTTACATGTACACCTCATATTTGGTGGCCTTCTTGACTCTTGAGTCCAACACTTTTTTAGCTTCCAACTTGCTTGATGAAGATACCACTATAGGTTCCAGATCAGCACTGACTCCCGAACCATTGTGAAAACCTTGAGGTATTGTACCTTTGAATTAAACCAAATATTGCACATTTAAAATAGGAGAGATGCCCAAATTTGAGGGTAAATCAATCTTATAAGAATTGGCTCCATATTTGGCTATGATTTTGTAAGGCCCCACTCTCTTCATGTGTCACACCATTCTATAACCTAGACTTTTTCAAATGCACCATTACATAATCTCCAATAGAAAATTTTATGTCTTTTCTCCTTTCATCCACCTTGTCTTTCAACTTTTGGGTTCTATCTTGGATAGTTTTCTTTACCTACTCTTTCTTTCTTTCATTGTTTATGAAAAATCTTTAGCATGTTTACTTCTATATTCAATTCCTCCAAGATCCCTCAACACACATACACCCCTTGGATGCATCCCATACATAATTTTAAATGGTCTTCAACATGTGGTTCTATTTTTACTATCATTGTAAGTATACTTTTCTTGGGGAATGATCACATCTAATTTTTCCCATACTCCTTAGTTAGAAACCTCAAGAGGTTACCCAAAACCCTATTAACAACCTCAATCTAGCCATTAGTTTGAGGATGGTATGCTAAACAAAATGAAAGGTTTGTATCAAGTCTACTCCACAAAGTCTTCCAAAAGTGTCTCATGTACTTTACATCTCTATCTAAAACAATGCTTAATGGAAGTCCATGAATCTTTACAACTTCCTTAAAGAGTAAGTGTACAATGTGGATATCATCAGTGGTAGTCTTTCATGGGATGAAGTGCCCCATCTTGTTGAATCTATTAACTACTACATAGATACTATCATATCCTTATTTTTCATGGGTATACCTACTATAAAGTCCATTCTTACACACTCCCATGGCCTATTTAGAATTGGTAAAGACTGATAGAGACCTGCATTACTCATTCCACCCTTGGCTTTCATACACACCATGTATTGCTCAACATACTTAGTCACATTCCAGACTAGTTTTGGCCAATAATATAATCTTTGGACTAATTCTAAAGTCTTGGTCACACCAAAGTGACCACTTAGCCTCCCATTATTATTTTCTTGAATTAGGTTCTTCCTTATTGGTCCCCTTGGTACACATAATTGATTTCCATTAAATAACAATCTATTCTATAAGGTAAATTTAGAGAAATTGCTATGGAAATGATTCTCAAAATCATAATATACCTTATATGCCTTTGCAAAGTCTTCATCCTCCATATAGAGATTCTTGAAGCTATCTATCCTAATGTTATGTAAGTAAACTTCATAGATAGTCAACAATCTCCTACTCTTTGCATCAGTGACCTTGTTAATCTACCCTTTCTTATGTTTAACGGTGAAAGTGAAAGCTTTTAAGTAATCCATCCATTTCAAGTGCTTATTATTAAAATTTTCTTGAGTGTTAATATAGTTGAGAGCTTAGTTATCAGTAAATATAATAAATTCCTTGGACAATAGGTAATGTTTCCATGTCCTAAGAGATTGAACTAGAGCATAGAGTTCTAGATCATAGGAAGAATACTTATTTTTGGATTCATTTAGTTTTTCACTAGAGAAGGATACTGACCTACCTTCTTGACTCAACACTCCTCCCATTGCTCGGCCACTTGCATCACACTCTAAGGGGGAAAGTTTCTCAAAACTAGGCAATTGAAAAATAGGTTGGGTAGCTACTTGTTTCTTTAGCATTTCAAAGGATTTCTTTTCTTCTAAATCCCACTTGAACTTGGACTTGTCTCCACCCTTAATGGTATCTAGAAAAGGTGCACATATGCCACTAAAATTCCTAATAAACTTTCTATAAAACTGAGCTAGACCATGAAAACTTCTTACCTTAGTAGATGTAGTAGGTGGTGGCCTATTGAGAATATCTACTAACTTCTCTTGATCCATCTCAAGGACCCCTTTGCCACCAAAAATATAGAATACACAAGATCTCATTTTAAAAATTCATACTTCTCAATATTGATGGAAAGCTTCTTTTCATGCAACATCTGCAATAGTACTTCCACATGTTTTATGTGCTCCTCCTTGGTTTTCTAAATATGAGTATATCATCTAGATACAAAACCACAAATCTATTAGTAAATTCTTTTAGCACTTCATTCATGAGCCTCATGAATGTGCTAGGAGCATTTGAGAGACCAAATGGAATCATAAACCATGCATATAGCCCATCTATTATCTTCCATTCATCTCCTGCCTTAATCCTAATTTGGTGATATCCACTTTTCAAATCTATCTTTGTGAAGTAAATTTACCCTCCAAGACAATCCATGAGATCCTCAATCTTAGGTATGGGGAACCCATACCTGATTGTGATCCTATTTATAGCCCTTGAGTTTGTGCACAATCTCCATTTTCCTCCCTTCTTGGATGCTAGTACAATAGGGACTGCACATGGGCTTATACTTTTGTTGATCAGACCTTGATCCAAAAGTTCTTGCACTTGTCTTGCCACTTCCAATTTTTTGTTAGGAGTGAGCTTATATGTTTCTTTTTTTGGTAGAGATGCACTAGGGAAAAAGTCTATTTGGTGGCTTATCACTCCTCTAGGAGTTAAAGTGTACCATCACTCACAATGTCTTTATACTTTTCAAGAAATGTGTGTACCTCTACAAGAAATTTCTCCTTAACTATCTTGTTTTCTCCTTTGGGAAATAGTACAACTACATATCTTTGGCTATCATCATCCTTGATATCCTTGAAAAATTCTTTTCCACTATATATAAACACACTAGGCACCTTCGACTATGGTTCTTCTCCTTCCAAAAAAGATTTGATTTTAAAAGTTTTGCATCCTTTTTTGAATGATATGGAGTTTTCCTTCCCATCATACACTCCCTCTCTATCAAACTAACAAGGTCTACCTAGCAACATATGGCAAGCATCCATGGGAAAGATGACACACAACAACCTATCCTTGTACCCTACTATGGAGAAGTCAAATCAAGTTTGTTCATTCACCAATATACTTTAACCCTTATTGAGCCAAGTTACCTTATAGGGCTTCACATGGGATATCTTGGTCAATTTGAGCTTATTTACTACCTCCTCTAATATTATATTATTAGTAGAGCCAGATTTCATGACTACCTTACAAATCTTCCCAAGTATCTTGCAGCTGATCCTAAATAAAGCCCTCATATGCTAAGGTTCATCAAGAGTTGGTTGCTTTATCAATACCCTCCTAAATATGAGGTTTTCTCCCTTCTCAGATTCTAGGTGATCAACTTTAGGTTCCTTTCCACTAGAATTATCCTCTTGATCATGTGACACTCTCTTTTCATGGTTTGAAGAAGAAGGCCTACTAGGAACCTATATTATGGATGGCCTAGTTGGCCATAGTTATAGAACTTCATACTAGAAAAGTAAGAGTTACTTTTTCCCTATAATCTACCCCTATTAGAACCTCCTTTATTGTCTCTTCCTCTTCTATTACCTTATCTAGGAGTTCTTTCAGTGGTTTACTCATTGGGCTTGGTTCCTCTATTCATTACCTCTACATTGATATCCTCCTCTTTGATCCCTCTAATTTCTTCCCTTGCCTCTATATTTGAAGTTGGAATCCCCTTTCTTCTTGTTATTTTCTTCCACCTTTAGGGCTAGTTGGTGGCACCTTTGAACAGTAGTAGGTGTCCATAAGCTTAGCTCCTCTTGGATGTTCCACTTTAAACCACCCAAATAACTGGCCACTTTTATTGGTTCCTCTTCTTGCTTCTTGGACTTAAGGCATAACTTATGAAAATCCTTTGTATAAGAGGCCACATCTAATTCTCTCTATTCTAGTCCTTGTCTCCTCTTGTGGAGTTGAATTTCATAGTCCTCTAGTATAAAATTGTCCCTTAGTTTGGTTACCATGGAATTCTAATTAGCTATAGGCTTATTTCCCATCCTAATCCTCACATCTTTGACATATTTCCACCATGCCAATTTTGAACCTCTAATTCTTGACTTGGCTAGTTTGAACTTTTGTGCCTCTAACACCCCTTCACATACAAAGTGGTTCTCCATACTATCTATCCAATTCATCACCGCATCAATGTCCATCTTCCTAGTAAATAGGGGCACACCTTCCAAGTATTTTTACCTAGTTCTTTTATGGCTTTCAAGAAAGGCTCTTCATTCAAGATAGGGTCTAGCTCAAGGACAACATCTTCTTTTGTTATCTCCTTACCCCTTTCATTTCTTTCTTATTAATTTTTCGTGGTTGCATCAACAACTACATCCAAATTTAACTTCACCTCTTTTAAGGCTTCTTAAAGGATTTTATTCTTCTCATTTTTATCATCAACCTCTTTGTCTAGCTCTAAATTTTTCACCATACTAGAGTCACCTACTGATTCTCTAGTACTTGTAGACATACACTAAGTTCCCAAGTCTTTTAGCTTACTCTGATACCACTTTGATGTAACAACTAGTCTTTCTCCTACCCCAGTTTCTTCTAGGGTCTCCTTAGCCCTCTCTCTTGACCTAATAGGGTTTCTAGCCAACCTACCCTCCTTAGGATCAAATTTATGAGGTCCTCTTCCTTTCAACTAGTGAGCATAAATTAGGTAGGACAACAACTCATTTATTACTTCCTAGGTTTATTAGCCCTTCTTGCTTTCTTCACACCAACTCCATGATAAAACCCAACATCCCAAACAACACTCCAAGATGAAGGAAATGGTCATATAGGAATGAATTAGGATCCCCTTCAATACCAATAACCACAATTGGCATTGAAAACCTAATCGAGTTCCAAGAATCCTATGAGATTGCACAAAAATGCTTGTGACAGGGCTACACACAATTAGCCCTCCTAATGAAGAAAATCTAGAATAACTTGAAAAATTCCTTAACAAGAGAGTGAAATAATCCTTGATCTAGACACCATTTTTAGAGAACTTAAGGATTTTGTTAGTCTTGTGTTCCCTATCAATTTGTATAGTACGACCTAGAAATGTGCCTAAAAATAAGGATTTAAGGCTTTTAAAGCCTGTCTAGCAAGAACTTGTCTGTCACATCCTTAAATCCTTCACCAATTCTTGCCATTGAACTTGGGTATTCTTATCCCATGATATTACCTTCCTCCAAGCTTTATTGAAGCTAATTATGCCTTTAATCCCTCCTAATACCTTTGTTATATACTATGATCCCTAGCCATTCATCACTGGCTCGCCTAGGGCATCACCACAAAAATTTATCCCTTTCTTTCTAGGGCCACTCTTTTACTATACAATATGCACAAGGAATCATTTTACTAATCCAAAAATCCCATACAAATGCTACAATAGGAAGAGGAGCTATGACCCCATTTTGCTCAATTGCTTGATTGAAAATAACAAGTAGGCAAAAAACAAAACAATTTTAAAAACCAACTAAAAAGAAATAAAATCACAAACTAATATTATACTAAACCTTATATTTAATTCCTCTAATACTTCCAAACGCTAAAAACCCAAATTCAATCCATGAAAATTCCAAAATATTTAGAAAGCATTAACTGTAACTGTATTCTTATTGTCCAGTCTGTAGATACAATTTAACTAAAAATTCCAACCCCTTCAATAGGTAAAGGATGACCTTAAATACTCATCCTAGGTCTAGTACTAATTGATTTATATAGTTACCAAGCCCAATCTACAAAGTTTCCCAATGCAACAAAAAGTTGGCAAAGTTGTCAATGACAACATTGACAATTTTTGAGCAACTTTTACATGTTGTAGAGTTTTACACTCAAACTTGATCCAAAGGCTACCTAACTTTACCAAAATCCTTAAATAGACTTAAAACATGTAAAAAGGACTTTAAAATACTTAATTTTCAAATCTACCCTCCAAAACACAAAAATTCCCTATTTTCCCTAATCATGCAACTAGGAGCAACTAAGGCCTCATAAGGCTTGCTAAACTTAACATACCTCACCTTAGAACTAGGTTAGTCCATTATTAATCCAGCAGTGTGGCTAGAACTACTACAAGATAAAATAAACATAAGAGCCCTAGGTCTATCATGAGCCCACCTAGGTGCCCTTGCACCATTGTTACAGAGAGTTTTACACATTTTAAAATGCAGATCAGAGATCCCTATGTGTAGTGATGAATGATTCAAATGGAGAGGTGAAACAAGGAAGCATATCAAATTTTTTTTATGAAATATTTAAATAGAGTAGATCTTAAGCTATTTTTTATAGAGAGATACTAGAAATAAAGAATAGACTATTCATGCAAGTCAAGTGTGAATGTGAGAACATTGTAGAATAGGCAAATAGTTATGTTATTCTAGGACATAGCAAGTGACCTAGTCAATCAGTGAAGGGTAGTAAAAATTTATCATATTAGAGATAAAAATTAGATTGGAAAGAGGAAATCCAATACCATCTTATCAAAGAAAACTAAGGATCAATTACTAAATCCATTTTTAATAGATTGAGTTAGGGTAAATCTCTTAATAGAGTGGTCTTAACGGATCTTTTGTAAATCTCCTAACACAGTCCTTAATTTTTTTAAAGTTTAAAATCCTCTAACAAGGTGAGATCTAATAGTCTCAAAAGCTTTTAATAAGGAAGACCCCTCATAGGGTAGATCATTTATATGGTCAAACATTGTAACCCTAATGGGTTAATTTTATTACTACAGTAGTGAAGATTTGTGGGTGTCATCCCCACCCTAGTTTTACCTTCAATTTGAAGTGTTTCTAGGTAACCAAAGTCTTTGTGTCATGTGATTACTTTTCATGCATGTGAATGATATATTAGATCTATATGTTATTACAGTTTGGTTATATAAGTGATGCATGCATAAGTAATTGGATATGAGATGGTAAATGTGGTGAATTCATTTTAGAATTGTGAAAAGGTTAAAGTGTTACAAATCTTGATTCAACCCCCCCACCCCCCAGTATCTTAGTGTACAATTAGGACTTTCAATAGAAGAGGTCAGGAATTATATTTAGTATTAAAAATGAATGGATGAGTAAGGGACTCCCACATTTCTATGATGAAATATAGTTGGAGATTGTTAGGTCTCACAAGTACTTCAAAAATTTAATGAGATACATCAACAGTACATGAAATAGGATAAGGGAAAAGAAATTTAGTAACCTTAGACTTTACTAGCCCAAAAGAGAAGAAAATTGCCAACAAGAGGTTTAGCCTCTTAACCAAAGACTACTGTATATAAAGAAAGAAGTGCTCCATTAGTTACTTATGATTATTTAGATGAAGATGAAGGGTTAGAAGAGGTTTCCCATATTTGAAAATATTGAAGGAAGGTACTGTAGCTAAGGAACCACAACCTATACTAGTGTTCCAAGAAAGATACATGGCTATCATGCATTAGCAATGGAAAATTATGATATGATTGACATTGAAGATGAAATAGAGGTTGTCTCTTAGAGGTTCATTGAGTAGGAAGACTTTACCAAGACACATGAGTTTAAAGACTTTTGTATCAAATATAGGATGAAATATTTTGATGATAGAAAGAAGAGAAGGTTAGAAGGGGTTGATGAATCACAACATATCACTATAGTTTAGTAAATGGTTGATGAGTTACATCTTGATGCTATAACTTGCATGAAAGTGGAAGCCAAGAAAATTGTGCACAAAAGTGATATTCTTATTGTGCTTGATTTAACACTTGAGGAATTTTTCTTGTTAGATGAGGTGAGGAAAAAGGAAGATGCAACATTTTCTACTAAGATTGAGACATTGAAAAAAATAGAGGGATTACGGTTGAATCCAAAAATAGAGACATTGGTTACCTAGGTGATATTAAAAGGTGATAAACCCAAGTTGACTGATATGTCCAAGAGAACACAAGTAATGGAAATAGTACAAACAATAGATAACACCAACTCCCAAGTTTTTGTAAATGAGTTGGTGCATAGAGCCATGTTTAATAGGGCTCAAATGAAACATATGCAAGAATGAATTAAGGAACTGTAAATAAGGGAGTTGGATATGAATGCAATAATAAATAAAATGCATATAAAGATAAGGAGGTTATAAAGTCATCTTAATAACCTGAAATATCTTTTATCACTTGGAGCTATTATTGTCCATCAAATAGCCCCTATTATTGAGGTTAAGGAAAAATAGTCCAAAGAGGTGAAAGAAGAAGATATACATAAAGAATGCACTTATAAAAACCTCGAGGATGTACTGGCATTTATGATCAAAATTATTGTAGAAAAGTGCAATGAAGTATATGAGGGGTTCCAATGTTTGAGTAACATGCTTGATTTTTTCATGAATAAAAAAACTATTTTTCTGGAGTTGGAAAGGAAATGGAAAGCATTTTAGGTTGAATTAGGTTAGATCTATGAGATAGGCAGAACATATCATGATTCTCCTCAAAAGATTAAGGATACAATTGAAATGTTATAAGCCATATTGAAGAATCTGGCATTTATGGAGGATGAAAAACAAAAGATTGCAAAAAATTTATTGCTCATTACTTCTATTGAAAATTGTGTCATACCTACTTTGAAGAATAGTAATGAAAAAATAGGAACTTGGATGAATGGGAAAATGAGATGATGAAATTACCATAGAAAGCTTTGGCCCACTTCAAGGAAAATGAAAGATTTTAGATGAATGATTTCCATATCCTACTGGATAAGATCATCATTTTGGAAATAAATTTTGTCAAATTTTAGAATGATGTATGAGTTACTATAGGAAAGAAGTGGCAAGATATACAAAATTTTATTCCTAAAATTTCTAAATTTACATGGCCAACACATTCATAGATTTCTAGATGGATCAATGATAACATGGTAATGCTTGAACTAGTGAAGATGGAACCAATTATTAATGATGAGGATGAGTTGTTGATTGGAGAATGAAAAACATGGAGCATTATTGAAAAAAATAGTTTATATACATAAGTACTAATTTAGTTATGAATAGTTGTGTAATGAGAGATATAAAGCTCTGTTGCACCCCTTGGTTTTGTATAAGAAGGGGTACCAAGATCTCATTTTATGATATAATTTTTACACAATACAAGTTATAATCCTACATCTTGGATATATTTCCTCTTTTATGCAATATTACAAGAAAGTTTAAGCTTTAACGGTTGATGCAATTCCAAGGTTTATGTAATCTTGATCTAATTAGGATCTAGGAGTATTACAGAGGAATTCTTAACATAAATACATAAAGTTAATTCAAAACATTAATTAGCAAACTAACATTATTTAAATGATTAAATGGGTAAAGTATTATAAGGTAATAACTAAAAGAGAGTGGAGAGATAGAAGACAAAACACAATTAATAATAGATCTCATCCACAAGTTGGTCTACGTCTCTTGGTCTTGTTCCAATAGAGGGACCAATTTGATTAGCTCCAAAATCAATTACAAGTATTTTGAAATAATTCCCTTCAAGCACAATTGAAACATTATTCTCCAATGTGTGGGAATAATCACCAAGTCTCTAAAATCATAATCTCCTTCTCATTACTTGGATGGTTTTTCAAAGCATACTACCCTCATTTTGTACATAAAATTAGATATAACCATAAAAAAAAACAAATAATCTCCCTTAGGAAAATGATCCCTGAAAATATCCCCTTTCTCATTTTACAAATATGGCCTTATTTCATTTTTAGGGGCTATCTTAGCCAATAAACCTTGTTTAACTAAGGTTGGTGACTAAATCAACTTCAAATCTAATTGAGCCCACTTAATTTTTGAATTTGACATTGGTGTGGTGGTTACCCTTTATTTTAGGAGATGGTTAGTTAGGAGTTCAACTCCCACTGACCTCCATTTTCTCTTGGCAGTTTCTTTATTATATTTAAATAGATTTCGCTACTCAAATTAATAATAGTGGTTAAGGAGGAAGGTCAAGATATGGATGTTGGGAGGCTCAAAAATTTTTTGCCACTTGATTCCCAATCTACCACATCACCATACTGATTGTAATGGTGATGTCATTAGATTCCATATTTTTACCTGAACTTTAAAGTGTCATAACTTCTACATCTGGTCTCCATTTTTTATGAAACGAATGTCATTGGAAAGCTCTCAATGATTTCTTCAATTTGAATCCATTATTGACCACTTTTGAGATGATTAATTTTTTACCTTTTTATGACCTCTATTTTTAGTTTGACCAAACTTTGATTGGTCATCTAGACTCTAATTTTGCCCATTCAAGTTGTATTGGAGTCATAATTTTGAACACTTTGTAATGATGTTGATTCTTGGAGCATTGGGGACATTTCAATTTCGACTAATTTTTATCTCCTAGATCAAATCTACACTATTTTTTTGTTGTTACTTATTTTGAACAACAATATAAAGTTACTTTCCTTTAATAATCAATTCAGATATGTGGATGTTCAATAACTCATTTTTAATGGATTGAACTTTATATGTATCTTTAATTATCAAATATTGCATACTATGTAATATTTTCTACCTAGTCTCCATCATCAGGGTTAAATTCATTTAGACTAGGGTCCATATTCCTCAAGTTATATGTCCAATAACTGATAGTGTACACACTATCTTCAAAGGTTTAATGATGCTTTGATTGTGGGTTAGACTCTATTTACCTAATGGCAAAGGATTGATCTAACTGTGATTAAGTTAAATAATAGCTATAATTGGTGAGGTTCTTTATCTATTTACCAACATCACATTAAATCATAGTTATTATTTCCATCCTACACTTACATTTAAAACACTCATTAAAGAATTTAGAAGGTCTTTAGCTTGGAATCTACAATTTGAATTTTTTTTATGTTGTCATTAATGTCAAAATTTATTAGTGAGATAGTTGCTACCTAAGTAGAGTGCCATATTTAGATGATCGATGAAGAGGATTTGAGAAGAAGAGATAATAAGAGTACCTAGTGGAAAGGTTGAGTTATAAGGAATTATAATGGGCACTTGACCAGTTAGACTGTGGAAAGATAATATGTTGTTTAATCATAACACTAAGTGAAGGAGTAAGTTTTAATGAAGCCTAGAAGAGACAATCAATGAAGAACATATACATAGGCTTAACCAAGATTCAATGTAGAAGATTAAGGATCTTATAGTTGAAGTTGAGTTGTGCTAGTGTTAACCAAGTGAATAGTAGAAGGTGAGAAAATTTAGTGTCGACCAAACACCAATAAATACAGAATATCAAAAAAGTTGGACCAAGCTCCAGTAAAAGGATCGAGCAAAGATAGTGTAAGATGAGAAAGATAGTTTAGCAATGAATGAGTTTTCTATAGATGATTGAGTCCAAGGAACACTATTCTGGTTGAGTGTCAACATTTTATAGTTTATGATGGAATTGAGATTCCTCACCAACATAGTTGAATTCCTTAAATATGTAAAGCATGTTGAAGATAAGGACTGATGAGATGGAATATTTAATGCAAGGGAAATTGTGTTTGAGCATGTCTATGCATGGATTGATCGAGAAGCTTTGAGAAGTTTCTAGAAAGAGGAGGAAATGAAAAGATGGAATGATTCAATGAATCTAACCTATACCTTAGATCAATGATGGTATTTAAAGTGGTAAAAGATTAAGCTACCTATTTATGAAAGAATAAGGGCTAGCCTATTAGGGTTGAAGAAATTGTTGATTTTTTTGGTTGGTGAACTTGAGTAGAAGGATGAACAATAACGTGTTGAGGTGAAGAGTGATTGCTTGAATCGTTGCCAAGCGAATCAATGATGGAGATGATAATAGAGGCTAGTGAATGAATTGGCTATTGAATCAAATTGTGATATGTATTTATAAAGTGAGTTGTATTTATTTAGATCAACCTATTATTACTTTGTAATAATTATATCAGTTAAAGTCCTTTAATCAAGGTTGAGCTAACAATCATTTGTAAATCCTTTAATCAAGGTGACATCATAATGGAATTTTCTTAAGTTTTCTAAAAAAGCCACTCCTAATAGGGTGATTAAATCCTTTAACAAGGTCACACCTAATAATGTGTATTGTAACCTTTAATAGGGTTGGCTTTTAATAAAACTCATTTTAGAAGAGTAAAAATTTGATGACATATTTCTAGTGGCTTTTTTCCAAATTGGGTTTCCACATTAAATCTTGGTGTCTTACTTATGTGGATGCTATTGAGTTTTTTTCTATTTAATGTTTTACATTTTGCAAGTTTGTTATTATTGGGAAAATGGACTACAAGATTATGTTAATAATAAGTTTCTATAGAGATAAGGTGATATAAAAGATAGATCTAAGCTAATTGGTGAGTTGAAAAATTTATTTGGTACATCTAGACCCAAGGATAATTGATTCACCCCCTCCCCCACCCACCCAACCTTTAATTATTCTAAATCATTATAACACCTATGATTTCTCCTTAAGAATAACTTTCTATCCCAAGAGCATCAATTTGTAAATTATGACTAAGTAAACACCAAAACAATCTCTGTAAGGTACACCCACCTAGGTTAGTAGAGCCTGAAGTGAAGAGGGATTGATTATTGAGCATCAATCCTAATCATTGGCCAAATTGTGTTGGATTACCAAGCATTGAGAAAGCAATGCTCATAGGTCTTCCAACAACACCTTGCAAGGAAAAATTCTAGACTAGTATTAATATAATGGATCTACTTACACTATATTCTAATGTTAAGGTGGGTCAATCTAATATAGTTAATCAATTTGAAAAAGTTGGAGATATATCAAGAAAGTGGTTTATAGATAGTGGGTCTAGTGAGAAAAGTAATATATTGTGTAGATAGAGATCTATAGGGTGGAGGATGAAACATGGAAAAGACCTTTAGTATTGATCCAAGGGTATTTTTCAAGTGAGAAACCAAATGTATTAAGTGCTTCCAAGATATTATTAGTAATGGATTCCTTGTTTCTTGGCCTAAGTTGTATGGGAGATTGGACATCCCTACTACTCAATGAAGAACTTAATCTATTTTGAAAGATGCATGTATCAATCTTCCCAAGTGTTGTGGTTCAAGAAATGACTTCTCTTACTAGCTTGTGTGGCCTAATGATAGCCCTCTTCACCTTGTCAAGTCCAAATATGTTTATTCCCTTCTTATTGATAGCCTTGGAATAGTTAATAATCTTAATAACAAATAGAGCCTAAACTTTGAACCCTCAATGTGGAATAAATAATTGTTGAACCTATGGTAGTTTCCATTGAACCTAAAATATCATGCTTCTTATGTCATATTTTCTTGCATAAACTTCCTTTTAGAAAATTGGGAGGGAAACTGAGTGTTTGATTGTTTGTAAGGGATTTGAATCTATTCACCATGACTTTTTTGAATGTGTCTTTGCCAAGGAATTTTGGAATCTTTTTAGATTAGTTTGTAAAAGAGATTTTACATGTGATAATGTATTGAGTGGTTGCATTGTTAATGACAATGACTTTTGTAATATCTTTTGTTCTATTCTTTCTTATGGAATATTCAAAAAAATAAGGAAGATTTTATGTTACCAGAGGGAAGGATAGGTACCTTGATCTATAAAC